>RJWM01014209.1:25925-51196 GCA_004363535.1 Dasyprocta punctata | reverse complement strand
TTTTAAAGCTCATTTCCTTTTATTGAAATCCTAGTGCATGTAGATTTGGTAGTCATAAATTGGAGGAAAATGATATAAATCCAGAGATATTCAGAGTTTTTCTAATAGGAAGAGGGATTAGAAATCATACACATCTACCCAGTATGCTGGCAGTTGAGAAAACAATAAAACAATGAATCAAGATGATTTGTGGAAGATGTCACACTGAAATTTAATGATTTTGCTTGGAATACTTAAACGTATGACTTGGTTTTCTTACAACCATCATCTATCTTTTTTTTTTTTTTTTTTTTTTTTTTGCGGCACCGGGGATCGAACTCACAGCTGCATGCCTGCCAGACAGACACTTACGCCACTGAGCCAAACTCCCGGCCCTACATCATCTATCTTGAAACCCATCCATCCATGCAGTCATCTTTGAAGGCTCTCATGCATCAACATATATTGTTATAAATTATATGCACATATATGAATATATAATGGTTCATAATCATCACATATTAAAAATCTTCCATGTACTATTTTCTTATCAGGGAGTGGAATGTTTCATTAAATAATCTCAGTTCAAAATTTATTTCTCAAAGAAACACGTCATCTTTTTATTTTCCAATATAAAAGTTCTTTTTAAATCTATTCAACTAACATAAAAACAATAAGGACAGTTGGTAAAATAGGTAAATCCATGTTAACTAAAGATGATCCAATGAGAGGATTCCAGTAAAAGAAAAATGACCTGGTCAATACTTCTTTCATCTTCTCTTTAGTGCACTCTTTGAATACCCTGATTGCTAAAGCTCTGGAATTAAAAAACAGAGTCCAAAATGAGTAAGCCAAGAAATAGTAGTCTTTATTTCTCTTCTTTTTTTAAATCCAAGACTTCTAATTTATGCCTGAAAAAATAAATCAAATAATCGATTTTAATGATTATAGGGAATTATGCTCATCTGATCTAATATTTCAAGTTCTCCTGTTCCTTTCTCAAATATTTTAAGATTTTAAAATTTGCAACTGCCTTGCTGGCATAAATCTAAGACTGTATTTGTTAACATTTTCTCTTGGAGGAATGGAGATTAATAACAAAACCTAAATTTCAAAATATTTTACTGCAGCCACCCACACACTTCATGTAAGGATCTTGTATTGTTTTTGCTATTCTTTTCAAACTTGATACAACTTCCTCCTTATCATTCTTCAAGGGAGTACTCAGAAACACAGAACATTTCATTTCAGACTCAGAGCAAGTATCCATTGGTTTATCAAATGTCTTACAGCAACTGTTCTGCCACACATGTGGTGGGTGTGGGAAAGGTAAAGAGGAGTAAAACATAATCTCTCCTTTTTTTTTTTTAATCTCTCCTTTCAAAGCGCCAAAACTTTGGAGAAAAACCTCAAATAAGTGAATGTTTATAAAATAGGGTGGCAGATAGTATGTTAATGGATAATAGAAGGCAAATCTAACAGAAACTAGAGGAGTCAAGAACTGAGGCCCCTAGGAAGCACACAAATAAACTGAATCTTAAAAGGTAAATAGGAGATGTTTAAACAAACAAATGGGATCAGGGTTAGACTATGATGCTGTCAGCAAAAACGCAGGGCCCCACATTTCCGGATCTCTTCCTTTGCTTTTGGAATGCTCTCTGTAGAGTAGGATTTTAGGGTCCCAGTCTAACCGGGGATGTTCCTTTGGTTCCAGGAGTGTGTGCCGTCGGGAAGCCCATGTGCCTGCTCTTTGAATACATGGCCTATGGCGACCTCAACGAGTTCCTCCGCAGCATGTCCCCTCACGCCGTGTGCAGCCTCAGTCACAGTGACCTGTCCATGAGGGCTCAGGTCTCCAGCCCGGGACCCCCACCCCTCTCCTGTGCCGAGCAGCTTTGCATTGCCAGGCAGGTGGCAGCTGGCATGGCTTACCTCTCTGAGCGCAAGTTTGTCCACCGAGATTTAGCCACCAGAAACTGCTTGGTGGGTGAGAACATGGTGGTGAAAATTGCTGACTTTGGCCTCTCCAGGAATATCTACTCAGCAGACTACTACAAAGCTAATGAAAACGATGCTATCCCGATCCGCTGGATGCCACCGGAGTCCATTTTCTACAACCGCTACACCACAGAATCTGACGTGTGGGCCTATGGTGTGGTGCTCTGGGAGATCTTCTCCTATGGTCTGCAGCCCTACTATGGAATGGCCCACGAGGAGGTCATTTACTACGTGCGAGATGGCAACATCCTCTCCTGCCCTGAGAACTGCCCCTTGGAGCTGTACAACCTAATGCGTCTGTGCTGGAGCAAGCTGCCCGCAGACAGACCCAGTTTCTCCAGCATCCATCGGATTCTGGAGCGCATGTGTGAGCGGGCAGAGGGAACTGTGGGTGTCTAAGGTTAACAATGTTCAGATAAAACGTTACAGCCTACTCTCAGACTCCGTGAGCCAGAGGAATCCTACACCAGAGGCCCAAGGAGACCCAGATAGGAAAGAATAACAGCACACATCAGTAGCCCATTGTGTGCTTCCCCGGGAAAACAAAGACAGTGTAGAACCCATGTGGCAGACATCCCCATTAAAATTGATGATTGGAAACATAGGCTAGGAAATGGGTCAGATAACAGGAGATAACTCTTCTTCCTCATGAGGAAAGATTGTAATGCATGTCTTACGAGAAAGGATGTCATCCAGTTCAGTTCCTGAATGAGCTGGCAGCAGAGAAACTCAGTCGTATTAAATTTTAATATGAGCTGGAATTCAGAGGTTCATTCTTAATAGAGTTAACTTTTGTGCCTTCATGTAAGCAATGTGCCTTCATGTAAGGCATTTAAGTAAAACACAGAAAACTGAAAAGGAGAAACAATTCATTCACTGCCCAATGACAGACCAGGTATTCATCTTGTGTTGAATTTCTCTCTGGCATTTGACACATAATTTTATATCTGTTTGTATTCTAGAGTTGTGGTTACAATGTATTGATAATGGGTTTCTAAGAAATAAAATGAGGGATCTGCAAGGTTATATATGCTTATTGTGATTCTTAATTCTCTTTTCTGCCTTTGTGCTCCCACATTAAGAGATTTTCCTCTGTGTTCACTTGCCATAAGTATAATTATTTCATTCCTAACAATTTTTCTGAAGAAAATGGTACTTCATCAAATTTTTTCTTTGAAAATTTCATTGGCATCTTTTTTTTTTTTTTTGCTTTTATCTTTACTTTTTCATCTTCCTAACTTTTTTGTCTTCTTTTTGATTATTCGGCTGTTTCCCTTTTACTATTTCATAATAAATACACTTTCAAAGTAATGCTTAAAATGACATTGTAAACTGACACATAAACATTCTGCAAAATATTGTATATTTCATATTATATTTTTCATAGGCACCTTTAAAGTCACACACTTTGAACTTGTCATCCTTTAGTTTTGTTGCCACAACCTATTACATGTTTTGAACCATGGTATGCACTATGGGATTTTATAATACACTTTTGCTCTTCCAAGTGTTTTAAAAATAATGCTTTCATGCATTTGACAATTTTTCTTTTAAAAACCAATTTAACTGGTCATACAATTAACATAGGATTGCTTAATAACTTTCCACATGATGCATTAAGCTGTTTATTATCATATTTTATGAATTTTTAAAAAATATTTTAATATATCCATGCAGGGCCATGGATATAGCTCAGCAGCACAGCACTTGCCTGGCAAGTGCAGAGCCTGAGGTTGATTCCCAGTACTCACACACACACACACACAAAAAAAAACCTTTTGAAACTCAGATTCCCATTGCCTAGATATCTTCGTGGAGTTGCACACAATATATATTTAAATTCAAAATAAATAATAATATTTTTTTTCTGAAATAGCATGAACTTCAATTCTCATGAGAAATAAACTGAAAAGAGAATATCATTTGCTCTGGACCAGTTTGCTTTACTTCTAACTAATTGGTAGTTTGGGAAGTGGAGAAATGGCCTATATTCTCTGTTGTGGAGAGGGTCAACTTTGCATTTATTTACTTATTTATTTATTTCTGCATTCTTGAAAGTAGATTTTTCTTTTTTTTATTTTAAAGAGACTAAAACAAAACAAAACAGAACAGAACAAACAAGATCAGAACAAAACAAAGCAAGCAACACGGGACTTCAAAACAAGACAACAGGAAATCAACAGTGACTACCATAATGTCTCTTGTTTTCTTCAAAATAGTTGTCCATATCTTCACACACGGTGAATTCAAAGAAAACAAAATAGTATAAAACTTTTAAAAACAAAAGAATGAAGACATTACAGGCCTTCAAAACCAGACAATGACTACCATAATATCTCTTGTTCTCTTCAAAATAGCTGTCTACACTTTGAAAGTAGATTTTTCAACTGTCTGCTAGAAAACTTAACCTGAAAGTCCCAAATCTTTTGTTTATAGTCTCTCTGTGCAACCAAGACAAAAATCTAGAAATTACCCAGGCTTTTCCTCTCTTTAACCCACAGTATTCTATCAGTTTTGCTTCCTAAACTCTGGCTATTTGTACTCTCTGCCCTTCAATCCAACAGCCCATTACTCCAGCTCTATCACTCCCACCTGTCAATTATCTGACATAAGATTAGGATGAGGCCAAGGAGGCACTCATTCACAGTTCTCATTCATTAATAGGGGAGTTAGGATTTTGACTCAAGAACAATCTTTAAAGTCATGATTGTAAGCCCAAAATCAATACTGTCATCTAAAGGACTGGATAATGAATAAAATTGCAGCTTAAACCCAGAACAGAAAGTCAAGAAGCCAACAAAGTAGAAAAATTGGAGATGTCCACTGGTGAATCTAGAAATTTAGTGGAAATCTCTGTGTCATATTTTAAATAGGTCATATACGTGAGTCATGCATGCGCTACAAAGTTCAAAGACATCTTGGGGTTTCCTCATCTGATAAAATTTAAATATGAAGGCATGGAAGTCAGCCTAACAGGAAAAACTAACTTCCAGAAAAACAGAGGTAAGTAGTAGCTCAGAGTCCCCACCAAATGATTCATGCTCCAGGTACCATGCTCCCCTGCAGAACTAGGTTGCATACCCTCGTTCTGTCATTGCCTCTGAGAACTGTTCTCTGCTTCTCTCTGCCTCTGCTGAGCAACTGTCCTGACTTTCCTGTCTCTTCCTCATGGCTTCCACAGCTTCATGTATGCTCACTCTGTGGACTTCTTAGTCTTTGGTATTCAAGATTGCAAAGAAAAAGAATCATAGACATATAGGTTAGTACAATGAGTGAGCAACCAAGTAAGTATTATGAAAGTCATTCAATTTTATTACATACTGAAAGCAATTGAAAATAAAAAAAAGTAAATCTCCCATTTGTTCCAATATAATGACAATGGTAATAAAAAGTATAATATAAGCTAGCATTAAGGAAAGCTTACCAGGTATATTCTGAGGCCTTTCAATATATTAATTTAAACTTCACAACCTCCCTGTGATGTCAGTGCTATCTTATTCCTATTTTTGAGATGATGATATAGGCTCAAAAAGATTTTGTAATAACAGTGCAATAGAACCTAGTTTATAACCAACAAAGGGTGAACTCTCAACAACCATATCATGCTGTTTCAGTGCATTATTGAGGAGACTGAACCTAGGAGGCCTATGTGGAAGAGATCTGTAATTTTGTATGAATTTTTCAAAACAAACACTATACCCCTCACATAACTAATTTCCTATGAAATCTTTTTAATAATAGCAAAAAGTATATTTTAGCATTGTCACTTTAAATAGTCAAAATATTTAACAGATGGCATCTTTATTTTTTGCATGACCTCTAATTGCGTTTTCATATTAAGATGATCAATTTCTTTCCTTACCATTCATATTGCATTGCAGAAACAATGGCATTATTTATCTGTATTGCCTTTTTTTTTTTTTTTTTTTTTTTTTTTTTTTTTTTTTTTTTTCTTTGTCGGTACCAGGGATCAAACTCACAACTTCACATCTGCCAGGCAGGCACTTAAGCCACTGAGTCAAACTCCTGGCCCTACTATTTTTGAGGCAGGGTCACACTACCTAGTTCAGGCCAGACTTGCTCACATTGTAGCCTAAGCCAGCCTCGAACTCACAATGCTCCACCTACCTCAGTCTCCGGAGTGCTGGGATTAAAGGCGTGGGCCACCACGACTGGTTTGTATTGCTTTCTTCTTGAGACAAAGATTTTTTTTTTTCTGTGATAGTATGTATTCTGTTGAGGTGAGCACTTTTTTTCCCCATGATACAATTACTGTGTGAATTCAAAAAGGGAGATGAGAGAAACACACTCACGGTTCCACTGTTTCCAAGTGTCAGGACAGACATCAGTAAGGCTCCAGCAAGTCTTTTTAAATAGTCAGACATCAAACATGGCAAAAATACCAGGTCGTTCTGCACATGACATACCAAAAACACCTTTTCTGGTATTACAATGGGGCTTTAAAAAAGTGATTTTTTTCACTTTACAGTATAATATTGACCTACTTCATGGCATTAAATGTTGTTCTGAAAGTCCGATTTAATTTCTGAATAATATTTGACTTTATAGATATACAATACTTTAATCAATCTTATATTTTTGAACTTTTGGGCTTTCTTCAAATTTCCATTACTACAAACAATAGTGTAATGGCCATCCATATTTTTCCAGTGTCCATAACTATCTTTTCATGGAAATTATAAGAAAAGGAAAGTCTGGGTCAAATGATATGTACAATATTGATTTTTAAATTTTTGTCATATTCTCAGTAGAGAATAGAAATATTATTTCTACTTAGGGATTATGCAAGATATTTTATAGCCCTAAGCATTTGTTATCGTGGAAAATTAATACTCTTTTTTTCTAACCTTTCGGCCTTTTAATCATAGAAGGAAGTTTCTTTCAATTTTATTTTTTTGATTACAAATGAGGCAGAACTAGAGAAAACATTCCTAAAATTCATTTGGAACCAGAGGAGACCTAAAATAACAAAAGCAACACTGGGCAACAAAAGAAAGTCAGGGGACATCACAATCCCTGACCTGAAATTATACCACAAAGCTACAGTGATAAAATCAGCATGGTATTGGCAAAAAAACCAGACCTGAGAATCAGTGGAACAGAATAGAAGATGCAGAAACAACTACAAGCATACTCAGCCACCTTGTCTTTGACAAAGGAGCCAAACATGTTTACTGGAAGAAAGATAGTCTCTTTAACAAATGATGCCAAAAAAATTGGCTTTCCACATGCTGAAGACTCAAACTAGACCCATGTCAATCACAACGCACTAAAGTCAAAATGAATCAAAGATCTATATATTAAAACAGAAATACTAAATCTAATGGAAGAGAAAATAGGTAAAAATCTTGAAGACATAGGTGTAGGCAGAGACTTGAAGAACAAAACCAAGATGGCATGAGAGATACAAAAAAGAATTAACAAATGGGATGTCTCTTTATTAAAAAACTTTTGCGCAACAAAAGAAAACAGACTAAAAAGACAACCCACAGAGTGGTCAAAAATTACAGCCAGTTGTCCATCAGACAAAGGACTTATACCTAGGACATATAAAGAATTGAAATAAATTAGATCTGTCAAACTCAAAGACCCAATCCAAAAATGGGCACCTGAGATGAACACACACTTCTCTGCTGAAAAAATGCAAATGGCAAATAAATACATGAAAAAATATTCGACATCATGGGTCATTCAAGATATGCAAATTAAAACAACACTGAGATTTCATCTCACCCCAGAAAGAATAGCTATCATTAAAAAATCAACCAATAACAAATATTGGCAGGGCTGTAGAGAAAAAGGAACCCTTATCCACTTTTGGTGGGAGTGTAGACTGATGCAACCACTGTGGAAATCAGTGTGGAGATTTCTTTTAAAACTAAAATTAGAGGTCCCATTCAACCCAGCTATTGCCCTTCTGGGTATCACCCCAGAAGAATTAAAAACATTATATCACAATGATATACATGCACCCATGTTTATAGCAGCACAAGTTGTAATAGCTAAATCTTGGAAACAATCAAAGGCACATCTACCGAGGAAAGGATTAAAAAAGATGTACTTTTTATATCTAATGGAATACTGCTCAGCTATAAAGAAAAATAAACTTTTATAGGCAAATGGATGTAATTTGAGACCATACTGATAAGTGAAATAAGCCAGACTCACGTGTGTAAACACTGCATTGTCTCACTAGTGTGAGAATCTGAAAGAGTAAACACGATCCAAATTGTACAATAGATACTGTGAATACGGAAGAAGCTCTTCAAAAGAAAGAAAAACTGTGATGGGAGGAAAGGGAAAGGAAGGAAGGGAAAAGGAAAAATATACACATATATGCACTCAAATAATATGAAAAAAATGCCACCTGATGTTAATTAAAATTAACTTCATGCTAAATAGTCTTCAAACCTTTTTCAGATTGTTAGGTAAGTGAGTAGATAAAAAGATAGTTAGTACACAGATAAATAGTTTTAAACAGAAAATCAGACTGCCAGTAAGAGGTGGTTTCACAATTTAAAGCAAGAACTCGGGTTCAGAGCACAACTAGGCATGATGAAGTAGCTAGTACTGAGAAAAGCACTGCTGAAAATTACATACAGAACTTCAAAACAATGACAGAGACATATGACTCTTGTTTTCATTAAGTTTTCAATTGTGATGAAACTGGTCTTTTCTGAAAGAAATGCCCAGGAAAACATACATTACCCAGAAAAAGAAGAAAATGTCAGGCCACAAGCCTATAAAGTGTAGGCTAAACTTACTGCTATGTGCCAATGTGAGTGGTGACCTCAATATAAATCTTCTCTTAGTTTATCACTCTGAGACCTCTAGGGTGTTCAGAAAGTCATGAAGAAAAGGCTAGGGATCATGCAGAGACTTAACACAAATCCTGAGTAAAAAAAAATATCTTTTCTTGAGTGGATCAGGGAGGCTTTCTATACTACTGTTAAGAAATATCTAGAAGGAAAAGGTTTACCACTCAAGGCTCTCCCCATCATGGACAGTGCTGCTGCCTAACCATGAGATTTGAAAGAATTGACTAAAGAATTCCCATGACTCTCAGACAAGTTTCTCCCACCTAGTACAATCCTCTACTACAGCCTATGGACCAGCAGATTATAGCTAATTTTAAGAAGCTATACACCAAATAACCATTCCTGCAGTGCTTCTAGACAGTCTCAGATACAGATTTAACCCTTAAAGAATTCTGGAAGGAAAATTACACTTTCTTTCCTGTATGTGGGTGGGGGGTTTAAATGAGAAATCCTGGGCCAATGTCTCTCTAAGGACACTGAGATCTGCCTATATACAAGAGAGAGACTTTGAAGGCTGTGTAGAGGAGCCTGAACCTTCAACTGACCCTGTGCTTCATGACATTGTCACTATAGCAGAGTCCACAGCCTTGCAGGTAGACAGTGGTGAAGTTGAGGAACTGGTGGAAGAATACTTAGAGGAATTATCTACAGAAGAACTTCAGCAACTTCTATGTAAGCAACAAAGAATGGCAGCTGAGGAACTTTCGGAAGAGGAGGGGGAGTATCAATAATCTATTCTACAAAGTTCTTCTTCTGAAATAAAGGCAATCCTGAAAAACTGGACAGAGCTGCAAACATTTGTACAGAAGACCCATCCAGACAGAGAAAAAGCCAATCATTACATTCATTTGTTTAATGACAATGATATGTCATACTACAGAGGAGTGTTAAAGAAAAGACAGAAATGGAAAAACTTAGACCAGTTGTTAGTTCTGAAAAGACTGAGACATAGTGAACCAGAATCAGGTCCTAGTGGGCTACCACCGACTGTCCCAAGTCCTTTCTTGACTTACAACCAACTTGAGTTACAACCACTCCTCATGAATGAATTGAGTTCATAAGTCAAATGTTCACTGTATAATTACAAATGAAGAATCATTGGGTTAGCATTGGTAGCAGTGGGGTTTCTTTACAGTGTTGTTGGTGTATCTACTCACCAAGTCCTCTTTTCAATAGGATGGCTATCTACAGGCTCTTCATATGCAGTCCCTGGTGAGGGTACAGGCTGTCTGAGCTAGAACTCTCCAAATCATGAAAGGGATGAAATAATCATATTGCATGCACAGAGAGCATTGTGGTGCCTTCAGCACTTCCATTCTTCGGGAGAGTCTGATAATTCTCCACACAACACAATGCCTCTGTACCTAGATTCAACATCCACCCCCACAGAGACTCTTCTTGAGAAAAGCTTACAATCTATCAGATAACATTTCATGGGGATGTGGTTAGCCGCGAAGCCTCTTGTATACCTGTTCTATATAAAATCCTCTAGTTGATCATCCTGATTGACAACTCCTGCGGTCTGTATCTGCTGGCTCAGAGTACAGAGCCTTTACATGTGACGTCACTTCTCACCCCTCCACCACCAGACAGCTGGCTCGAGTGCACTGCAGACAGCCGTTTACTATTGCCTGTGCCCTATACTACTCGTAGATGAGAAAAAGTTATTTTCTGCTTCCATATATTTGTCAAAGTGGTGGCACTTGCATCATTTTCAGAGTTACATGAATTGACTATTAGTCATATACATTTACTGTCACCTCAATGAAACACTGGGAAGAAAGTCCATCATCTTGATTAAGAATCACCTCTGAAACAGTTGAAATAATTACCTCTTCTCTCCTCTGTAGTCTTCTTCATATTTTATTTTGAAACAGGGTCTCACTATGTAATTCAGGTCAGCCTTGAACTCACTGTGTACCCCAGGCTGGCCTCAAACTCATAGCTATCCTCCTGCCTCAGCCTCCCGAATGCTGGGTTTACAGGCATATGCCACCACACCTGGTTGTACTCTTCTTTATTGGATCATTTCTTTCCTGTTTCTCCCAGCTTCCTAAAATTGACATATCCCATAGCTCATTTCTTCAACATCTCTCTTTCATTTATATACTCCCTTAGTGATTTCATCTAGTATGAATATTTTCTCCATACGGAAATTTTTATCTCAAATCTCTCTCTCCAGGTTTGTTCTTATATTTCTTCTACACGTTGTGGTTGACAGCTTCAAATCCTCCTTTCTAGCATCATGGTTGATCTAGGCACAAAGCTGAAGTTTGCTCCTCAGTTTGGAATTATCTTCCTATTAGGGAGAAGTCTGAGAACCTCTCCAATGTGCTTTTCTTACTAAGTGCATAATGCAAAGTCCTGGAGCTGCTGATTTACACACATTCTCAAGGGTAGATAGCGTCTATTCTAACAGTTTCCAATACCTTCACTCATTTCCATTACAACTGGCAGAAATTCCCTAACTGCAAGTAGATTGCATTCATCTATCACCTATTCCTGGTTTGCAGCACTGATATGTATATTTCCATTTTCATATGAGAATTTGTGAGGGGATAGTTTGATATTGTGCTTATTCTACCATTTTGATGGAGTGGGTAGTGCACCCCACCTTCTTGTGCCCTGTTCTTGTGGGTTCAAATCTTTATAACAAATATATTTCAGGTTACCATTCTTTTACTGGTTTCATGTCTATTTAGATAGCCTGGTCACTAATATGTTCATTTATAAACCTTTAATTTGGTATAGATCAAACTATGCATTAGTCACATGGCTGTCAGTACTGCATTATTACATATTGAAAGAAACAAAAACTACCTCACCTGGATTGGTCTATAGGTGTGAGAGTCTGGTTAAAAAACAAGAAACTTTGTTAATGTATTTCTCACAATTATAAACAAAGATATATGTGACTCTAGATATTTGTCTTGCCTTCTAGAAGATTGTCTCCTGTGAATATGAAGAAAAATAAAGGTGAAGGAAAATAATTTAGTGACTTCTAAGAATTTGGATGTCTCCTTTAGTCTCTCTTAATTAAAAGCTTCTAAGACCATCAACAAGGATTGTTTTTCTTATAAGCCTCATCATCATACCTGTAATTATGCAACTGTCCATCACTACCCTTCTTCAAACTATAGCCTCTGAAAAGTATACACCATGTTTAGAAATTTACCCATAAGAAGAGAAACCACCTGTACTATCTAAGGTTATGTCAGAGTGATGCTAACCACAAAAAAATTCCAGACTTAGATATACACTGTCATTTTCTGGGTGTGCTCTTGGCTATTTAGAGTTGTGATTAAAATTAGAAGGGTTGGCATGACACTGCTTTCTGATATTTTAAAGTAATGTTGGAAATATGGTAGTTAGTATAATGTCCCTTCTTGTTTCAGTTGATACCTCAGCCAAATGTAGACTAAACGTGACTTAAAGCCAACTCTACTTTTGGTATCTTCGTGGTGTAACTTATTGGAATATATTATATTTAAGAATCTTAAGAAAATACATTAAATATCATGTATTCATTTCACTTTCACTGACTTAAGTCACCTTCTGATTCAGTGATCACCTTCTCCAGAGATTCAGAATCACTCTATCACACATCACTCCTCTCAGGTGGCATTGAGAAAAGAATCACTTGAATTTCAGTTCATCCACAAACTACTCTTAGCTTGAGTCAGAAAGGATAGTCAATGAGGTATAAAATAGCTGCAGATAAGAGAAAGACTCTCAGAGGAGAGATACTGAAAGGGCAAAGACCACAATTAAATTTCATCCTTAACAAGAAGTAATTGACCAGGAAATGCCTGAACAGACATAATATTAAAGGCACTTTTTAATAATCAGCCTCTGCTATTTTAGAGAAAACAATTTTATCTCAAATTTTTATAGCTGGTCAGACCCAGCCCTTATCATGAAATAAGTTATGCAAAGAAATATGAAAGGTTTTTAATTTTTATATACTTAAGAATTTTAGAAGAAAGGAGGCATCATCTCAGAGAAAATTCTGTGTTTCTTATCAAAGATCTTTCTTGTTGCAGTAAGTGTGAAATTAACACATGAAAATTTAACATCAGGTATTTCGCTATGTGTACAACATTACTAACAAGATGACATCAACACAACGTAGCTCTAAGAGAAAAACCATTGATCCTTGACATGAATCTTGTACATTGAGATTTTACACTTTTCAAACTCTACACTTAGATCTTTTCCCCCAAGATGGCCTTGCATTATTTACTAACCTTTCCATTAACAATAAATACATTTGGAACTTTTAAAAGCATTTTGAATATAAATGCAATATTATTTTAATGATCATATAATAAATCATTATATAGATGCTGTGTGAAATGTTACCTAGGCAGGCAACAGATAGAATGGCAAAATGTAGGGACACAGAAGTTAAATCCTACCAATTGACATATTTCACTATGCTTCAATTTTCCTCATTGATGAAATGAGATTAATAACACCTAGTTCATGGGTTGTTAGAGTGTATGATTTAACATGTCTAACATGTTTAGGAAAGTATTTGATACACAGTAGATACTAAAAGAGTTTTACTAATATGATTATGTCTAATTTTTTGCTATTATATAACATGCTGCTCTGAAACATACTATAGCTAAATTATTACCATCTCTTCACTATTTCCTAAGGGAACCTACCATAACAGAAGTGAAATCACTGACTCAGACTCAATAAACATTTTTAGGAATTTTAACATGTGTTATACAGTTACATACCAGAAATCTTGCAACAACTTACATGTAGAAGTACTTGTTTCTCATACTATGGCTAACTTAGAATATCGCCAAATTGAATATTTTCCCAGATTGATAAGGAAGAAACTTTATTGCTTTTCATTAATTTTCAGTCTGGCGAAATATTGCAATTTTTCTAATTATTTTTCTCAACTTTCTTTTTTTCAGCATTCTGTGAATTGTCAAGGGTTTCTACTATTTCTCTTCTACTGTCTTTCATCTTTTCAAGTCTATTAATTTGCATCATTAATGAGAATGCATGTCACAGTTCTGCCCTTCATATTAATCATCTCTAGTTTCATTGTTTTGATTTTAAGTCATTTTCTTTCGAGACAGAATAGAGTTCTTAATGTGATATTCTTGATCATTTCTTTCATATAAAGGATTTAAACTGCTTTATATTGTTTTCATTGTATTATTATAATTTTATTTACCTTTAATAGGTAATATATTTACAAGGGTCAACATCTCAAGGTTATCAAAATCTATTCAGCAGAACTTTCTTTTGAGAAAAGTGGAGTAAATGTGTTTTCCTTCCTTCTCCCACTGATTTCAACAAAAGCCCTCAACATCCTATATGAAGTAAACACAAGAAGGCTATGAAAGGTGAGGGGATCATCTAGAGAAAGATAAACCCATGGAATGACTTGAGGTTGAGCTATCTATGTTTTCTTTTTGCCTTGAATACATCAGAGTTGCAGATAAAGAAGCTGGCAGCACAGAAAGGACAATAGGCACATACCAAAAAAAGCCCCAAGGAAAGCCTGCTATCTTTAGCCAAGGACCACGAAAAGGGAAGTCTAGCAAGACAGAAAACTGCTAGACAAAAATCGCTGTCTTCTAGCCAAACACCACAAGAAAAGTGCTTCATCTCTACCCACACCAGCAAAGCTGAAATAGGAATCATGAACTTTTCCCTCACTAGGGTATAATGAGGAGTTCAAACTTTCCACAGATGTCAAAAAAACCCACTTCAGGATATGGGATTTCTAAATATGTAGATAAGAAATAGGTAAGACAACTTTTATTATAAGCAGGGGAAGGATAGAGGAATGTAAAAGGAAGTAATTTCTACACTTATCTGTACTGATAAAAAAGTCCATGCTAATAGACTATGATATTACATATTTACATATACAGCCACTACTAACAAAGCTCTACAAAGAGATACACCTAAAAATGCTATAAATAAATCAAAATGGAATTCTAAAATGTTCAAGTAACATATAAGGAGGTAAGACAAAGAAAAAAGAGAAACAACACACGGAAAGAACAAACAGAAACCAACAACTAAAAAAAAGCAGACATAAATCCTAGAACAGTAAGGGTTATATAAGGTATAATTATTGCAAGACTTTACAGTACATCTGGAGGTAGTTTTCCTGGTTTAAAATGGAAAGAGAATGAGTATTGGCCTTGCCACCTGTGGTCTCAGTGGACTAGAGATCTGAATTCATTTCTGGTAAGATGGGAAATAAAGTTACGCTGATGAACAGCAGAGCACAGGAAACAAAGGTGACACACTAGATGTGGAAAACATTCCTTTTGGCTAAACTCTTGTGAGGCTAAAGAGAGATTGCGTATTTCCCTAGACCTACTAACTCAACTGTTGTCACCTGGCAAGAGGGCTTTCCAGGTGATCTTTCAGTTGTCACTGCCAGCACTTTATCAATAAATACTGGGGCCTTTACTCCCAAAAACCAATCTTCTTTTCAGTGGTTCCTTCCTTGACACCATCCTTTAACATTTGGTTGATTCATTTGTAAATACTGTTGATTTGCTTCTAAATGACAGGAAGGCACTGTCATAGATGCCTGGAAAATATCAGTGAAAAGACACACAAATACTCTTATCTGGTAGAGATTCCTTTCTAGTGAAGAACAAACAACATTAAAACAAAAACATAAGATCATGTCGAATAGTAATGAGTCAGAGATGTCACTTAAATTAATACATATTTTTCTGTTTGTTCACCACAAACAGAGTTATTTGCAGTCACACTGCTAAAACCTGTCAAGGGCTGTCAGTAATTCTATCCTCCCCAATTGATGAGGTCTTCATTGTAACCCTTGAGTGATCTAACTACAGAATCTTATTCTTAGAGTATGTTCCCTCAGAACACTCCTGGGACACTATTTTAGGCCAGGATCCCTAGAATCCATTACTAAACTGAGAATTCTGGTGCAGATGATTGATTGAGAAAGTGCTCTCAGGGAAAAGGCAGCTGGGTGAAGATGTACTTCCAGCTGCAGAGTGACCTCACCTTGATCTTCCAGGGAGATCTGGTGGTCCAAACCACTCTGCAGAGACAAAGGAACTGTTATATTTCTGCTTTGGTCAGCACATGGGTCAGCACCCTGGAGTAGGAGGGTAGGTGGTGGAGTCAGGTCACATCTTAGGCATGTCCACATGAGATAACTCCTATCATTCAAGAGCAATGCGCTAGAGAAGGATGTTGGAGTAAGCTATTGGCAGCCAAACCCTGTAGTACCTGAGGGATGGGTTTTGAGAACTGAGAAATATGCTTTGGGCAGGCAATAAAGCATCTGTACTACCATTGCTTTCATCTGTGACACTCTGGCTTGAAGAATTTTAAAGAATTCTGCCATATGAAATCCTTTTCCATCTGCTCCCTAGACTGTCTTTCTTCATGGGTTATCCGTCCAGATTCACCTATTCCTATTTTTCCAAAAAATCCTCCATATTTCAGACATGTTTCCTTCCCTAGATTCCATTGCTGACCCAATGTTTCTTCTTATTGGTGGTTTAGATTAATCCCACTAGAATCTGGAGTAGCAAAGGGGTTAAAGGTTAAGTATGCTACAATTGCCATGTTGAATTCAAAGTCTGGGATTTCTTGACTTTTACCTTTTTAATTTGGAAAGTTTCCTAGTCTTTCTCATTTTGACAGATGCAGTCGTCTCATTAAAGAATAGTGAGTGACAGATTGTCCATTTAAGAGTTCCCTCAACACTGCTAGTAGATACTGCATAAACTGTGGTAACAAAATTGAATCTTTTTAGTTGCTCCAGGATCCTTGATTTTCTTTGTTGTTAAAGCAGCAGCTAACTTCAGGGAAGGAACAAATTTTGCAGTTTGACTGCAAAAGGGATGAAATAGAATCCTCTTATCCTGCTTTTTCTTTATGAAACAATAATTATATATATGTACATATTCCATTAAGTCTTTCCTGTCACAAATTTACAATTAATTATTAATAATGGAATGTGTAAATTTCTCCTAGGCTTTTGGAGTCCCCAAAGTGTCATAAATGCTGAGAACAAACAGGGAAAGGAGAAGATGGAGGAGGAAGGAGAAGAAGCAACAGGAAGAGGCAGAGGCAGAAGAAGAGAATGAGATAGAGTTCTTGAAAAATTATAAAGATCCTCTTTTTCATTGTGGGTTCTCAGCATTTAAGAAGAAACAGATTTTTCTATTACTCTGATGAAGAACATTCCTGGAGGCCTTTGCCTCTGCGTTCTGAAAATGAGAAAGGGAACGTGTTCCAGTTAGAGTTTGGTAAACCATAATTCTTCCTGTTGTCAGGATTTCACATCTTTGCTCACACTTGGGAATGTTCTCAAAGCAGATTTGACAATATTTTACAAACACCACAAAAGGATTTGCTCAGCAAGGAAAATTCCAAGCTTGGCACTAAACAATGCAATATATCTACTGGTACCAATCGGTCTTATTTGGGAGAAAGAATCCACAGCAGCTATCAGTTTCAATCTTAGTCTTGAGCAAGAATGAGCTTATCTGGGACACTGGAATTAAGAAAACTTCACTAAGGCTCTTCTTCAGCTAAGACCTTGCTTGTAAAGTGAGAAATCTAAGGGGATAAGAAGATACACCTACTTAGAACCTGTAGCCTCCACGTTAAACCATATTACAGATGTCAGAAACCCCAGAATTTCAGCTTTAGCACAGACCCTTTCCTGAGTCCATGCATCCCAGAGTAGACCATGCCTCTGGTGAGCACAGCTCAGTGGGAGTTGCTTAAAGGACAGGAGTTAGGAGAAGAATGTGTGTGCAAGTCCCTTCATGTGTTGGTTAGATCCAGGGTGAGAAAAGAAATGAGAGGAGACATTGTCCAGACCCCAGTTCTTCCCATATCACCATTTTCCATCAAAGAACTCTAAAGAGTCCTCATAATATTATGTGGCAGGCTGTATGTGACACTTAAATTTCACAAAACTTCATAGGATATATGTTTATATGGACTTTAACCTGCACCAAATCATACAGTAAGTGGTGCATCCAAGATCTGATCCCATGTGACCTGATTCCAAAATCTGGACTTCTAACCATTTCATCATTAAAATATAATTTTGCATCCCTCTAAATTTCCAACTTGGATGAATTTTACATACATTAGAATTTTATGTGGATTTTTTTAAAATCAGGATTTATTGTAAAAGAGAACTTGCTTAACAATAACAGGGTAGATTAGGAGCTATAAAGCACTTTGCTATAAAGGAAACAACCCAGGCCATGAAGTCAGGGAAGGCTTCTCATGGAAGAAAATTCCTGAAATAATCTTAAGGAAAGGTCCAAAATAGGCAAGCAAATGAGATGACACAGATAGTCTTTTTCAGTTTCCTGTAGGAAAAGAAGAACAACTGGGAATAGGCTCCTTTACCCATGACTATCATTGCAAAACACTCTCAAAACAGGAGGGGAAGGTAAAGAGCTTAGAGTGAAGGGTTTATTATAGATCTTAAATTCATGGCATTTATACCTAAAACCTCCTCTGAAGAAATATCCTGAGGCAATGAGGCATTTATATGACTCCTGTGAAATTTTAGAATGTTTGAACATCCAGAGACAGAATTGTAGAAATTTAGTAATGAATAACCTTCCTTTATATGCAAGAAAAATGATTCTCAAAAATGACAAAATCAGTAGTTGGTAAACTCATGAACTCTTAACTCAAAAGACTGTTAGTTTTTAGGGGCCCTTTAACTCCTGTCAGAATGTGTAATGCAAAGGCTCTGGGGTTTTACACAGGGCATGATATTGGAGAGGATATTGTAGACTTTGGTTTATACTGGCTATCACCGAGATTCCCACTGTTCAAGTTTATGGAGTCAGTTGAGTTTGGGACCTCGGCCATTTCTGTGGCACACTTGAGCTTTTATATCCTCGGAGTCAGCCTAGCAACGCTGGTGCCTACCGCCCCACTTCCTTCAGTTGTTAGAACAAGCATTCTCCATGGGATGCTCCTCCTCAACAGAGCACCAAGAGGAATTCAGAGACCTCTGTTTCCCTCTCACCTTGGAGAAACTTTTCTATTCTCTGCTGTTTTTTACCTCACAGTCCAAAAAGGAGGCATCTTCTTTTTTTTCCTTCCTTTCTGAACATTTAACTTAATCTCTGCAATTGTTTTATGTTTCTCCAAGTACTTATGTGATAGCAACTCAAGTTTCAGGCCCTACAGTCACTTCCAGGTCAAAGAAAACCAAAACCTTAAATGTGGGAACAAATTCCAGTGGGGAAATCACCTAAAATATCTCTAAGTTTTCCAGCAGCAAAAAAGAAAGCTAACATAATATCTCAACAAATGTTCACATAGGACATTTACATTGTGATGCCTTCTGCATCATTTTAACATGTGATGTAAAAAAAAAAATCTTCGAAGTAGTATCTGTGCTTTGGGGATGAATTGCAAACAACAGAAACAGGATATATTATTTGACCCTTCAAGTTGTTAGAACCAGTTAAAACTGAGGGACCCTTCTCAGTTAATCAAATGTAGGTTGAGGTCATTAATTTATGACTGAGTGACAAAGGAGAACATTTATGTCACTTGATGGAGTCAAAGATTCCCCATAAATACTTTGATACACACTGAAAATAGGGGAGGTAATTTTCAGGAAGGCAGTGGTTTTCTGAAGGAAATTCAACTGCTTATGTGTGAGATTCAAAGTTAGAGAAAGTTGTTGGAATGGATTGTGATGATCTAGCCAAGTTTTTCTAGCAGAAAAGCATAACCCTCACTCTCCTCCCAAAAACTATTCTCAAAAGAAAAGAAGGTAAGTTTGGGGTGGTATCAGAGCTTGACACAGGGTTTGCCATCTGGAGGAAGGCTGGTTCTGTCACAACATGAGGCTGAAGTGGGAAGCCCCTCCAAACCAGTGACTCATGAAAAGGTTTGCCAGTGCAAACCCTTGTCAAGCATAGCATGGCTTTGGACTAGTGGAGACGGGACTTCAACATTGGACAAGCATCCCTTGGGCTGCGCCCAGCAGATCCCCAGCAGCAACCCCATTGACAACAACTGTAGCAGCTGAGCTAACGGAGTGTTTCCTCCTCCCAGTTTTCTGACTCTTCTGGAACACTGAAGCAGAGTTTGTCCCTTTTGGCTGGGGTCCATGGGCAATTGGGGAGAGAACTCTAGAGAAAAAATGTGTGGGAGTTTGGCCTACTAATCGGAAAAATGAGAAATGTGAACATATTTGTTTCCCAAGCTGAAGAAATTGGTCACCAAATACATAGATTATCAGAGTCACAGATTTATTTCACAACAACAACAACAACAACAAAAAAAAAAAACAGTAAATGCAGCTTCTTTATTGATTCCTACTGCTTCTCCCTTGCTTTTCTGTAGTGCACTTGGGAAACATCCCCTTCTGTTAACTTGGTTTAGTAACATTATTTTAATAATCCCTTTAGGAACTTAATCACCTCATATGAAATTCTGTGGCTCTCCGATGCTTAATGGATTGACCCATTCATCTTCCGCCCTTCAGATGAGATCTGCCACAGTGGTGGAAGTGTCACCTGACCTTGTGGAAGCAGAGAAAAGGTATTCAGGGTTATATGCAATACCCCTGCATCCTTGTTGACCCCGCAGCAGAAAATTTGTCTTAGTGTTTCTTGGACTGTTACTATTGAAGCATAATGACGAGTGACATAAGAGTGTGTGCAACCAGAGACCATGGTCTAAGCCATTTGGCTCCATCCCAAACTCACTACCTCATACCTATTGACAAAAAATAAGATAGTTCAACTGAAATAAAATAGTTTAGTTGGAAATAGCATTAACGCTGAGAGATATTTAGAGGACAACTGTGCCCACAGTAGTACTGCAGTTACAATGTGTATATGAAGACCTGGTGGATTTAACATGCATTTTTTTTCTTCTTCCAGTAGGTGCTGGTTAACTGAATTTAAAGGATTCTAAAAAACCAAAAAAATTTTCTATGTTCTAGGGGTTTTAATTCCATGCTTTTCATGATTCAATGGTTTAATGAAATTCGTCAGAGATAAGTTTTCCAGTATTCTGAACAAAAAGAGAATGGTGTGATGAATGTGTTGAGTGCCATTTACAATGACATTGTGTACAGAGAATCAAGAATTGCTTTTCATTTCTCCATCCAGGGAAGAAGGAGCAGTCGCCCACCCAAACTTCAAGGCAAAGAGATGAAAGAATTGCTTACCCTCCCTAAATCTTAAATTCAAAAGTAGGGTCAATTAAACTAGAGCTTTGTGTCATTGGACAATCCCTGGCTAGGGACCAGAATTGCGGGGTGGGCAGTTTGCCTGAAGCAGTTGTGAGCCTGGAATCTCTTGGACAGAATCATTGGCTTGAGAACAGTTTATCTCCAGGAAATTTCTTTGCTGGGAGCAGGTGGAAGGGGGTAGAGTGAGGACATTGGGATCTATTTTACTTGAGATTTTAAGTGCACAGGTATACATGTTTCCAAAGGAGCCCCCCCCTCCATTTATATTTACATATCCCATAAAAATACAGAAATTCTAAAAATTTTAAGGATAGTTTTAAGGGGAAAAGTGTCTTCTTGAAGTTTAAACCTATAATTGTTGTAAGAAATTTGCTTCTAATTGTTTGCACTAAAAGGCAATCCATAGAGGACTCGCATGGGTGTAACTTTTGAAAGGAAACTTTTGAAGGGAAATCTTTAACATTAATACTCTTTGTTTGAAAAGTGGATAATAAGATGCTATAAAGTGCTACAAAACAGTATTAAGTATAAATTGATTTATTTGTATACCTTAACTCCAGAGTTTTGTGTTTGGCAGTCTTAATTTGAGAGGGGTTTATTGCAGGGCTTTAAATTTTAGATGAGCTCCCACTTCAAGAGGGAAGAGGAAACACATGTGTTTGTCTCATTACCTGAGGCCTCTGTTGACCACATATTTCAAACATCTTTGGAAGATGGAAAACAGATGGGGTCTTCTGACAGTTACCACCAGTACAGGAAACAAGAAAAGGATGCAGTGAAGGTAGAAGCCATTCTTCTTGGCTAACCCCCGAGGGGCTACTGTCCAGGCAGAGGCAGATGCAGAGAGCGGGAAGGGTAAGAGAAGCATGAGTCTCTGCTGGTGGATCAGCTACTCCCTTCCACCCTCCGCTCTGTTTCCAGGCCCTAAGTGGTTCAGCATTTACCCCACCACACGCACACACAAAGATGTTAATCTATAAAATATCAAATCATTTATTGAGATGGATCAGGGTTGCCATTATGGATACTGGTACCTCAGAGTGAAAAAAACCTCAGTTTGGATTTTGGCTACTTGCTCATGATTTTTGCCATCCAAGTCAGTCTGTTAACTAAATCAAGGCTGCAGTAAGCTCTCACATTCAAGGAAGCCCCACTGGAGGAAAGACACAGAGAAAAAGCTTACAGCTCTACCTTATATTGAGCGAACTAGACCTTCACAAAAGGAACAGAGATCCAAACATTAGCAGATGTCTAAGAAGAATAAAAATCAGCAAATTATGAAAAAGGGTAATGGTCCCACTGCCCAAAGAAAAAGCAATTTCCATAGGTCTGAAGAGACCCACAAAAATTTTGATTATTATTCTCAGAGAAGTTTGAGAATATACAAAGATACTGCATCCAAAGGTGCAAGAACAACTGCAATAGAAAAGCAATAAAAAACAATCTTAAAATTTTAAATATTCTAGCTAAAGGTAAAAAATCAATTGAAGAATACATGACTAATTGATTGTATTAATGATCTCATTTGTTTACCCCTCACTTTATCCAAGTCCTTCTCTATTTAACTTCATGACACACTCCTTCTTCTAGGTTTATCCATATCATTTCCTTCAGCCAATTATGCTAGCAAATGTTTCCCTTCATGTGTTGTTCCATCATTGGAACAAGTTCCTTGAAAAACACAATTTAAAGGAAAAAGAGCCAGGTGTGGTGGCGCATGCCTTTAATACCAGCACTCGGGAGGCTGAGGTAGGTGGAGTGTTGTGAGTTCGAGGCCAGCTTGGGCTACAACGCAAGCGCAAGGCCAGCCTGAGCTACATAGTGCAACCCTGCCTCAAAAAAAAAAAAAACCAGGGCTGGGAGTTTGGCTCAGCGGCTTAAGCGCCTGTCTGACTGGCAGGTGTGAGGCTGTGAGTTCGATCCCCGGTGCTGCAAAAATAAATAAATAAATAAATAAATAAATAAAAAATAAAGGAAAAAGAATGTTTTTTTCTGGCTTGTGGTTTCAGATGGCTCAGTCCATCACTCCAAGGCATACGCATGGCCAAAAGGCATGGTAGAGAAAAGCTGTTTAGCTGTGGCAGCCAGAAAACAGAAAGGGGAAAAGCCTGAGAGGAGATATACCCTTCAAAGACATGCCCCTAGTGACCTAGTTCTCCTGGGCTTTATCTCCTAACAGCTCATTCAGTTAATGGTTTCATCAATGGATTATCCACTGACAAGGTTAGTACTCTCATAATTCAGTCACTTCTCTAGGTCTCACCTTTAAACGCTGCTGCATTGGGAATCAAGCTCTCAACACGTTAGTTGTTGGGGTACACTCCATATTTAAACCATAATACTTCACTTTTGTCTCTATGCCATAGAATTCCCAGAGTCAGGCTTCTAGATGTAGATAAAAGATGCCTGGAGTTGAATTCAAAGGGGCACAAACCAAGCCCAACAGACATCAGAGTAACCTTCCAAGTCAGGGCTAAATGATTCTCCCTTGGAAGGCCTACTTGACCCCTCTACCTAATGAAGCCCTCCTTGGAAATAATCTCATTAACTTCATAATGCTTTCTTGGCATTCGTAACTACTGAAATTATCTTGTTAATATTGTTATGTTTGTATTTATTATTTGTTCTCTCTACTAGAATTAAATGGACCTTGTCTACCTTATTTACTAGTGTTTCTCTAGCACCTACAAGAGTGCCTTGTACTTAGCAGGTAATCACTAAGTATTTGTCAAATTGATGAATTAAAAGTGAGCAAATGAGTTGGCAAAAGGAATAACTATAAAGATGATTAATAATAGGAATGATGGTCAAAATATTTAATAAGTTAAAATGGCCTAGGCCCTGATAGAGTAGAAAATTCGTCATCCATAGGAGGCCTGAAGCCCTCCAACCCCATCGTGTAACACTTCGATCAATCCAAGGAAGACCTCCAAGGATCCCTGAAGTATTCCAACATGTTAACAAATTGTTTGGACCCCAGTACATTCAATTTGAAGACTACTCTGGTGGATAGAACAGTCATATGATGTGTCTCCTAAGCTGGACAAATCAATCAAATGACTCATTTTTGATTGCTGCATAGAATTGTCTTAACACTTCCAAATCATGCATTGCTATTGTTGGCTCTCTTATCTGTATATCCAAAGCTATGAAAAAAGAGCACTGATCAGCTTGCATATCAAGCTTTCAGACCTCCTTCTTTGCTCTGTGGCACTGAAGTCATTTAAGGAAAGGAATGAGATCACTTGCACTGCTTAAAGACTGAGGTACGCTCTGAGCTTCCCACTTCTCCCACCCACATCACATTTCTCTGAAGTCAGTGAGGCACTACTTCTGCTTGGCAACAGAGAAGCTGCCCTCTCCTATTTCTCAATGTCCCCCTTCTTTGCCAAGATAATCTTTCCCAGACAGGGGCATTCGGGAGGAATAGAACTTTCCAGAAATGGGGAGGGGAGATGGGAAATCACACAGAAAAGGCCCTGGCAGCATTTAACCAAATGATTCAACCTTTGGAAAGGGACCAGCAGCTGACACACATAGGAGAAGATTAGGAGAATATGTGTACTGAATAGTTCACCAAAACAAAACAAAAATTAAAATATTCAGGGGAACAATGCTAGTTAAAAGGATAAAGCAATTAATTTTCCATACAAAATATTTGGTAACCACAATAGGGAAGTTCACTAATAAACAAGTAACCAACACTATAAAATTCACTTGCTTAGTTGAGAAAAGGGAGAAAGCCTATTAATCAGAGCCGTGCAATGATCTGACATTAAAAGTATAAATAGTTTAGACATTAATTAATGAGGTTTACCATTTTTAGAAAAGCAGCAGCATTGTCCCAGAAAGGCTAGAAGTGCACAGCTCTTAACTCTACCTCCTGATGCCAAAAGGATGTTTAATATTAGTAAACAAAACGTGACCACAGATAAAAGACTTTCTGATTAATGAGAATACATCTTTCAGGAAACATTCAACTTACAAGACACTCTTTTCTCTACTTGAAACCAGAGAAGTTTCTAAACCCTCTTCCACTATAGCTTTAGTAATTGTTTAGATTGCATTTTTTTCTAGAATTGCACATACAAAACTCCAGCCTCCCTACATTTCACAGATACCAAAAAAAAAAAAAACCACAAAAGCCAGAAAAAAATTTTTTTAAGTTGAAGAAATCCTATAGTCATAGCAAAAAAAAAAAAAAAAAAAAAAAAAAAGGT
>RJWM01014209.1:0-25825 GCA_004363535.1 Dasyprocta punctata | reverse complement strand
AGGCAGGAGTTCGAGACCAGCCTGGGCTACAAAGTGAGTTCAAAGCCAGCCTGAACAGCATAATAAGACCCTGCCTCAAAAAGCCAAAAAAAAAAAAAAAAAAAAAGTTCTTTTTCAGGGATGAGCAGCCTGGTATTAATCACTCCAGCTTCAAGACAAATAATCTAGTAATAACAAGAAGTAACTAACAATAAAGCCACACCAAAGAAATGTATCTAGAAAGGAAGGAGTAAGAAGGAAGCTATGATGCCTAAGCTTACTAAATGTAAGTGTTATACTTTATTCCTTACTTAGGTTGACTCACTGTGTTATAAAATCCCAAGCTGAGTCATTTCAGTTATAAGCCAAGAAAGCTGTAATGAGAGACCCAGCTGGTTTGTGTCCTTACATCCTGGGGCAGAGACCAGCAGTCACGAATTTGAATAAGCAAGTCTTAGTTTTCTTTCAAGTAGACCCCACACTAAATTCCCCAAACCAGTACAAAATCTCCATTTTTACACTCACCTTAAATACAAAAGGTAGCAGCAATGTATGTTGAGAATCAATAAACAATAGAAAAAAAATTTTAAAAGTCATTTATCTCCATATGGAAGTGGTGGTTTTGGATATTTGTTAAGTAATAAGATGCCAGGAATAGCTTATTGCTAAGCCAGTAGGGATAAGTCCTAAAACCAAGTTCAAAAACCTGGGGAAAAATAGACAAAATGAAGAAATACTTAAGCCAAAACTTTAGAGCTCACAGTGTGAAGCGGTCACATAAGAAGCCTGAACTCCACACTTAGTCAGAGGCACACGAGCTAAAGGACATAAAATTTGGAGGAGTGTCTGCCAGGTATTTGAAGTCATACATTACACTTCAGAAAGTCAACTTCACGGCAAGAATAAACAGTAATAGTCAAGTACAGATAAGCAAAACAGATGCACAGAAGAGAGAGGCAGAAACTCGAAAACTGACTTCTTGACACGGACAGAGTAGGTAGCCAGATAGGAGCTGGAACTGGAATGCTGATACCTGTGCTGTGGGAAGAAATCCCGCAAAAAAGCTCAGATCCAAGCTCTGAGTTCGGGGTCCTCAAATTTCCTGAAATCAGCAACTTCTTTCCCTCTTGCAAACTGCCCCTCCTATCTAGCCTTAAACCTTCTGATTTACCCAGTTACACCCAGGGGCACTAACACCTTGTTGACATATCATGACCTGTGGTTACCCCAGTTAGGTCTCATTTACATGCACTTCCATTGTAGTTTTGATTAACACCCACCACCACTACCACCAGTGTTGTTCAAAAACTCCCCACCCCAATGTGAAGGACTCATAGTTAATTGGAAAAAGCCCCATCAGCCACAGATCTGTGGCCCCTCCTTAATTTCAAAGATCACAAAAACAAAACAACAACAACAAAAACCACCCTAGTCCTCTAGACAGTTGCCCCCTCTAGGATCTGCCCAGTTGGATATTTCCCAATTATACTTTCCCCTCTAATAAAACCACCTCTATTGTTACTCAGTAAAGTGCTTGTTAAAAACTTTTACCACCTGACTCTGAGTCCTGTGGTACAAGTTTTTACTGAGTCCTGAGTCCTGTCTGTGGACGTTTCTTCAAATCTTGGGGAGGACCCAAGAACTGAGACCACCACACAATGCATTGCATCGCCCATTTTAGGCTGACTCAAACATTCTGGTAACAACACTTCTGCTGCCCTACTACTAATACTGTTTAAAGGTCTAACTGCCATACTGCCCTTGAATTGTCTATGATACTTCAGTATTCTTACATAAACTCCCTAACTTCTTTAAGTTAACTCAAGTTGTTTCCCATTTCTTGGAGACAAAGAATTTTCATTAACATAGAATATGTGCATTATAAAGATCTTGGAACATATTGCCAAGTTCTTCTCTAGAAAGTTCATGGTATCATTTATCGAACAATAGGTGCCTGTTTCTCTACACACTTTCTAACTCTGGATATTTCCGTTCTCTCAAATCTTCACAAGTTCCCTGTTATATTCCAATGGTTCGTATGCTCAGAAATAGCTTTTGAACACTCTGGCTTTGCTTCAGAAATGCAGAAAGAATGGATGTCAGGAAGAGATCTTGACTGAGAGAACAGGGACTCCTATTGATATAAGCTTGAGTTATCTTCCATTGGGAAAATGATGAGATCATTTGTAGCTAAACATGGACTAGTAACATCATATTACTAAGCAAGGGAATCTTTGAATGAATGAAAGGAAGAGGATTGAGTACATGTTGTACGAGTCAAAGAGGAAAGGCACACAGTGGACATCTTTGGAGTCTCAAAGAAATTGTCCAGCCCATAAAGATTTCCTCTTCTCATAACCCACTGATATCCAAAACCAGTCCATCAAAGGGATACCCAAACAACCGCACTGTAAATAATAACTTTACACAATAAGGTTAGATACAAGTATTATAAAGAAGGGAACTATCATTTTACAGATAAAGCTATTCTGAAGTCTATGAGCAACTAAAAGTTATAAAACTTATGAAAGCATCTAGCATGGCTAGATAACTAAAATGCACATGTATAGATTTATATATTCTAGATAATACTGTTAAAATAATACACTTCAGGGTATATCACTCTCAAATTTATAAATAATTATAAAATATCTAAGAATTGGCATTGGCAACAGGAAGAAAAACTTTAAATTATATTTATGAAAATAAAGGTTGTAGGGCTGGGGATTTAGCTCAGTGGCACAAGCACCTGCCTGACAAGTGCAAGGTCATGAGTTTGATCACCAGTACAAAAAAAAAAAAAAAAAAAAAAAAAAAAAAAAAAAAAAAAAAAAAAAAAAAAAAAAAAAAAAAAAAAAGAAAGAAAAGAAAAGAAAGGTTGCTTAAGTAAAAGGATATGTTTGAAAATAGGACTACTGATGGTATGGGCTGCAAGTTATCTCCTGAATTACTTTAGAACTCAATGAAGATATATTTAGAAACTGACAAAAGGGTTCATCTGAAGGTTAAGCCCACAAGGTCCATAAAATGTTAAATTAATATGTTGAACAAGAAGACACTTACACAAACATACATTAAAAATTACCATAAAGCTATTGTATCAAAAAAGTATGATATTGCTAGCAGAATATATAAGACAAATGAATCAAAGTACTTAGATATGTATAAGTATTTGGTGCATGATAAAAGTTATGTTTCAACTCAGTGGGAAAAGGATTACTGAATTATATATGGGAACAATAAAGTTTGCATCAGTATGTATCTGTCACATTCAGTTACAAGAACCCAGTACTATCATTTGCTAGTTCAAACAGCAAAGATTTACTATCTGGCCCTAAAGGGCTTACAGAATCATTAAGACTGAGAAAGGGGAAAACAAAAAGACGATAGCACGTCCGGAACTGACTTCCAAAGCTCTATGACAGGTCTGGGCTTGGAGTGTTTTGCTGCCATTGCCATATCTGAAACCATGCTGCCTTGGTAGTCTCTGCATCAGTCAACTGGACATCATTTTATTTTCTCTTCACAACTTCCTTGCAAAGTCAGCTCCCATACAAGAAAACTCAATTAAAAAAAAAAAAACCTAAATCACATTAAACACACTAACTGCACAGGTGTATCAGAGTCATAGGTTTTAATTTTCGAGGGTGTGCAGGGCAAGGAAGGGCATGTGAAGGAGGTAGATGAACAGATCAAGCCACGCAAACACAAATAACCCTCAGATGATTTACATATAAAGGTCCCAAAGGTAAATTAGAACAAGGTACAGATATAGTTAGGAATTTAAACTACTTGTTAACATTTTAAATGTCAATACACCATATATATCCAGGTAGTATGTAAAAACATAATATAGTACAGAATGGAAACATCCTAAAATTATCAGTATGAAGGGCTTGAGTTAACATTGGTGTATCATATAGTCTATCATACATCTATCAAAAAGATTAGAGGGCATATTTAATGGTGTAAAAGTATTTTCACAATGGTTCATTGAATTTTATTTTATTTTATTTTTTAATTTATAAAGAATCTACAAAAAAACAAAACAAAACAGAAAAACAGGTTTAGCAAGGTCATGGTACAAAGTCACAAAGTCATATACAGAAATTTAGTGTTGGCCCATATACAAGCAATGAACAATTCAAAAGTAAAATTGTAAAGGCACAAGTTACAACATCACGAAAAAGCTTAAAGTAACATTACTGTATAAATCTACCAAAATATATTCATTATCTGTATCCTAAAAACTACAAAAACTGATCAAAAGTACTCAAATACAACCTAAATAAGTGAAGAGAGATTATGTACGTGAATTGGACAAATATCAAAACATTTATTCTCCCTAAACTTACCTATAGATTTACCTCAATATCTATCTAAATCTCAGGAGTTCTTTTTTTTTAACTTTAACTATGTACATATACATAAACATACACATAGATTTTCCTCAGTTTGTCACACAAGTGCAATGATACAATGCTTACATATGTGTGACTTACTTATTTCACTGATAAGTATATTCTAAAGGCACATCTATTTACATATGAAGGTGTCCAGTTTATTATAGCTGAGTAGTATTCCATTATATAGAAATGCCATATCTTTTTTGCCCATTCCTCAGTTGATGGGCATTTAGGTTGTTTCTAAGATCTGGTTATTATGAACTGTGCTGCTAGGTTCATTGAATTTTAAAATCAGATAATACAATATGAAAAGTACAACCACATTTTAATTAACAATATAAATGGCATAATATGTAATATTTTAATGTATATATTAAGTGTAAGGTAAGTATCTAATTTCTAATATATAACAGAACAAATACACATATTTGTCTGGGGAGAAACAGAGTAAGAGTTAGAAGATAAAAGGCCACATATCAAAATAGTCACAATGACTATGTTGGAACAACAGGCTTGTGAGTTTGTTTTATTTCTATATTTTTTATTTTATTGGTACACTTTAGATATACATATACAACATTCATCACGGGGAATTTGTACCTGTACATAACGTATCTTGCTTGTTTTTTTTTTCCTATCTCTCTCCCCTTCCTTCTTCTCCTAATTATTTACAAAAGCTTTGTTTCCATTTTTTCCTTCTATTCTCTTTTTTTTTTCTTGTTTCTTCTTTCCTTTCCCGCTCCCCTTGCCTTGTTTCCCTCCACATTTGAACATTCTGTTTCTATTTCCCAGTAGCTATTATATATTTTGGTCCTTATTTGCACTTTTAGTTTCTCACACCAGAGAAACAAATACAGTATTTAGACATGTGTGCCCCAATGTCTAAGAGTATGGTCTCAAAGTGTATCCATTTAGCTAAAAATGTCTCAAGTTGTCTTCTTATGTCTGACTAGTACTCCATTGTATAAAAAATCCCCACATCTTCTTTATCCATTCATCAGTTGATGGACATTTGGGCTATTTCCAAAATTTAGTTATTACAAACTGTGTTTAATTATATACAAAATGTGTTCATTATATACAAACTATATATAATACAGCATAGCTCCTGTGTTAATGTTTTATGCCTAGATCTTTTAACCTGAACAGCTACTTTGGAGATAACGATATGCAATGTTATTAACTAGCATTAATTTCTTACTATTATTTTGAAATTCTGTATTATTTATATCCTTTTTTGTTTTGCTTTTTAAAATATAAATTTTTTTAAAAAAGAGTGCTATTTTTGAAAAGAACAAAAAGACAATGAAACAATATAATGAAGAACTAGTATTTTTGAAACTCTAGATAATATAATAGCTTGAGTACTTTTAAGAAAAGTTAACAATTACTGGGAACTTTCATGATACACTATTCTCAGGGTTCAAAATGTATTAATATACCTATTCTGTATAATGATTCAAGGAGTAGATACTTTTATTATTTTCATTTTACACTGAAGAAACCAGGACAAATAGAAGGCTAGATAACTTGCCTGACATCACACAACTGGTAGGTGTGAAGCTCTCCATCTCAGCACTAAATAGTGTCATTAATATAAATGCTAGCTAACATACTATTTGCTGTCAACCTACAGTATAATTCAGCCATTTATTTAAATTGCACAGTTCAGTGATTCCAACTGAGCATTTTAATAAACCCTGGAGAAATCCCATCCCCCTTCATGGTCACATCTTCCTATCACTCCAGACATCATACCAACACTTTCTTAGAATAATCTACCATATTCTTGCACCGGCTTAGATGACTATAGCTAATATACCTACAATCAGATGAGCAAACTAAGGTAGTGAGAGTTCAAGAAACTTGCCCAAGTTTATACACTCAGTAAGAGTAGAACTCAGACTGAAATTGAGGCAGAATATACTCTTATCTGCTCTGCCATGCAAGTGCCATGTCATATTACAAAAATTAAAACTCACGAAGAGGCAAGAATTATTCCAGGAATGTAAGGATAGCTCAATTTATATAAATCTCACAATATCAACCAAATCAATAATTTTAACTTTCAAAGTCATATGCCATTACAAACTGTGCCACTATAAACATGGGTATGCATATATCACTGGTAGGATGCTTTTAATTCTTCTGGAAAGATACCCAGAAGGGTAATAGCTTGGTCAAATGGGACTACTAATCCTAGTCTTTTGAGGAATCTCTATACTGATTTCCATAGTGGTTGCACCAGTATACACTCCCACCAACAGTGGAGAAGTGTTACATTTTCCCCACAACTCTACCAGCATTTGTTAGTAGTTGTTTTCTTGATAATAGCTGTCTTAGTTACTTTTTGCTCGTTGCCGAGACAAAATACCTGACGCCCAAAGTTAGGGAAGGAAAGGTTTATTCTTACAGTTTCTCGGGAGTTTCAGTCCATAAAGTGGGCTCCAAGGCAGCATGGGATGACGGGCTACAGTTCATGGCGGCTGCAAGCTGCAAGCCGCAAGCCGCAATCCGCGCTGGCGAGACAGAGGGTGGCGGAAGAGGAAGCAAGCAAGAGGAAGACCCGCCTTCCCTTATACTGTATCTCAGCTCCACCCCTGGGCGGGTGTAGCAGTCACGTCATTAATCCTGGTGCTAGACAGCAAACTGATCACAAGCATCAGACTCAGCCCCATCAAAACTATGAGGACTTGGGGGTACATAGCATATCCTATACAATAGCCATTCTTTCTGGAGTGAGATGCAATCTCAGTGTTGTTTTAGCTTGCATTTCTCAAGTGACCACTGATGTTGAACATTTTTTTCATATATTTATTTGTTGTTTGTACTTCTTCTTCGGAGAAGTGTCTGTTCATTTCAGATGCCTATTTTTAGATTGAATCTTTGAATTTGGAGGGTCTGATTTTTTTTCAGTTCTTTATGTTCTAGACATTAGTCCTTTGTCTGAAGAACAGCTGGCATAAATTTTTCTCCACTCTGTGGATTGTCTTTCCACTCTGTTAGTGATTTCTTTTGCTGTGCAAATCATTTTTTAAGATGAGATCGTTTTGTTATAATTTCTGTATGATCAGGGTTTTGTTTACAAAGTCTTTGCCTATACCTGTGTCTTCCAGAGTTCTGCCTATTCCTTCTTTCAGCAGATTTAGTGTTTATGTTTTAATATTTATATCTTTAATCTATTTTGGTTTTAGTTTTAGTGCATGGTAATAGACACAGCTCTAGTTTTAGTCTTTGGCATGTGGAAAGCGGGTTTTTCCAGCACCATTTACAGAGAGGCTATCCTTCTTCCAGTGAACATGTTTGGACCCTTTTTCGAAGATCAGGTGACTGTATTTGGAATTTTTCCAGATGTTCATCAATCAATGAATGGATGAAACATGTTTTTTTAAATAGAAATATATATATATACATATATATGTATTACTCAGCTATAAAGGAAAATAAAATTGAGACATTTATATCTAAGTGGATGAATCTCAAAACTATAATAGCAAGTGAAATAAATCAGACACACAGGGGTAAATATCACATTATCTCTCTGGTGTGAGAAACTGAAAATTTAAATGAGAATAAAAATATACAATAGATATCATGAAACAGGAAGAAACTGTTCAAAAGGAAAAGGGAACTAGGGAGGGGGAAGGAGGAAAGGAAGGGAAAGAAAAAACTGAGAAAAGAAGGGTAAAATGAAAATTGAGCTTTGTGAACAGGGAAGGAAAGAGGGTTTGAAAGGAGTGGATGGGAATGAGGGGGGCAAAAAGAGTAATCAAGATATATCATGTACAGGCACAAATTCCCTACAGTGAATGTGGTCATTATGTATGCATAAATTGTACCAATAAACTTAAACAACAATGACAACCAAACAAAAAAACAAAACAGGAAATGAGAGTAAAAAAAGAAAAAATGTCATATGTCCAAAAGCCTTTGATCATACTCAGTATCTATTTCTAGGAGGAAAAAAGGCAGATTTTCAAGATGCCTATTAAAACAAAAAAATTTTTAAATTACAAAAAATTCTCAGTAAAGAAGAACAAAAGGACCTTATCCTTCTATCTCAAGTAGCTGTAACACCTAACATTGATGCAAGGAAGGCATGCAGAGGTCTGTAAGATGTATATCGTTTTTATCTTACCCCAAATTAAGTTGTATCTATTGACATTGTCTTAAATTAACATTAACTTAATGTCATTGTCTTCTTTTATCATTATTAACCAAATGTAAATTTTGAGTAATGCAATAATTCAGAAAAAAAGGAAATTTCTCTTGAAAAAGGAAATTCAAGATAAGGATATAATACTAATGGGCTGTGTAAATAGAAAAATCGGTTTAAAATCATTTTCAGCAATATAAAATTTCAGCAGTCCAAGAAAGTGAAAGGTTTTTTAAAAACAAGAAGATAAATGTGTGAGGGGGTTGCGATGAGGGTGAAGTTAGAGCTCAAATCTGTCTTTCAGGCTAAACACTCCCCATAAACTGGAAATCATTAGGTCCTGTTCCATCTCCCAAAAATGCATACCAGCTAAAATTCTTTACATTCTTTTCCTTGCCTATTTTGCCTGGAAAAATGCTCCAAGCCACAATGTTAGACCAATGGTTTATTTTTGTGTGTCAGTATTTTAACTGGAAGGAAAAGGAGAAGATTTTTCATGAATCTTTAGGTTGTGGTGACTTGACATTTTATTATTTACAAGATTTATTACCCACATGGAAAAAAGGATTTTTTTCTTTTTCTTTTTTTTCCTCACAAAATGAGAGTGGAAAATCCAGCAGCCACTATTATATATTTCCCTTTTCCGCTGATCTACTATTCAAAATATCCAGTTCTGTGAAGTAAAAAAAAGAACCCTAGAGTCCTTTGAAGTCTGTGTGGCTTCCAGGAAATTATAGAGATGCACTGTCATAGTCCTCTTGGGGACTGCTGGAGTTACCCGTGCTGAAGGGAATCCTCAACTTTGCATACCCTGGAGCCCAAGTATGTCTGTTCATCAAGGGGGTATTAGTATATCCAAGAGTTTGATTTAACAAACTTACAGATTTTTTTTGATAAAACATCCATTTATGCATTTTTATTCTCCTTCCTTGCACAAAAGCTTTGGTAGCTAAGATGTCAGCATATTAATTCATCTTTAGAGGGAGGTCAGCATCTGGGTTGTGCCAGAAAAAAAACTGACTTAGAGTTAGAAGCCCTGGTTTGAATCCCAAATTAACCATTTCAATATTATGTATGATCCTGGCTGAGGTACTTACTTCATTACTCCACTATAATTAGCTTCACCAATGTCTTTAATGACCTACTGGTTATCAAATTCAATAACCACTTTTATTAAAATCTCACCTGACCTATGACTTTGGGCCTTGTTAATCACCAATCCCTCATAAGCTGTCATGATTCACCTCTTTGGTTTTCTCCCTAAGTATCAGCTGAATCCTGTTTTTCTATTATTTTATTGTTATTATTATTATTATTATTTGCATTAACTCTCCTCCTGCATCTATGATCTGTCCTCAGAATTTATATGCTTGGATTTAAACTACTTTCTATGAGTAGCCTCATCTAAAGCCACAGACAGATTTAAGCTCCTGATATTTATGCTAAGACTTGGAACTACAGAATGAACATCTACACCTGAACAAACCATGGAGACCTAAACTCAACAGTCTGCAAGCTGAATCAAAAGTCTACCTCCACACCTCCCCATACTGCCCTAATCAGAACAATTAACTCTTCTGGTGAAGTTGATGCCACTAGTCTGTGGATGACACTTTCAGTAGCAAGTTGTGAACCAAGGATTTTTTTTTTTAACTCCTAACTAGATCTAAATCTTGTGGACACTACCTTGTTTACGACCTTTTGGTCCTCGTCAACCCCATCTCTACTACCCGACCTGAAGACAACCCTAATTCAAGATTGTTTGACTTTTCCTTCAATAAGTAGCCTCTCTACTTTCTCTGCAGGTCTCTCTGACACCTTTCTTAACCACATGAATTTACTTACATACTCTTTCCGCAATGATCTTTTATCAAATGCAAATCTGAGGTTTTCAATGTATCGAGTTATTTAGGTTCCTTTGTTTGTACACAAGGCTCTTGAAGATCTGGCTTCATGGTACTTCTGTACTCTCTTCTCCAATTCCCTTCCTATATCTCTTGCATCTTAAATATTCTATTTTCTTAAATACATCATGCTATTGCATGTATTCTTTTGCTTTCCTATTTTCCATTCCTTCTCCTTTCTCATCCTCCTGGAATTAGTTTGTCCCTTTCATGAGAAGTCTCCCCTTACCCTTAGTTTAACAGATTGCATTTGTGGCCCCAATTATTTGCCACTTTCTGTCAGGCCTCTTCATGATCAAAGCATGCTTCCCCATACCTTAACCTTGAGGTTGGCCTTCAGCCCTACTTTACACAATAGCAGAGAAACAGAAATGATGATGTCTCTGTTCCAAACCCCTTTAAATAAACTTCTAGCAGCACAATGAGAAGAATACATCTGAGCCTATCCTAGTAAAAGGAGAAACACACCTCCAGTGAGCAGAACTAATTCAGCACAGCTGTGATCAGCAGGCCTTTGGACGACTCACAGACATGCAAGGTAAAGGCTCACTGCTCATTTTATTGTTATCTAAAAGTGAGAGTCTATGGTTGTTTGTTATTCAGTATATTGCAGCAATAAGAAAATGAATATATTCATATCTGAGACAGTTTACTGGTCCCTTCAGTGTCCTTCCATGACACAATTGCTTGCTTCCGTCCAGATATTTTCCAAGACAAAGTAGAAAGTGCAACTGGCATCTTGACCTGTGGTCATTACTATTTAACACATCATGAACTTCAGGCAGAGGACTGAACTTAACATCCCAGTAAAGTCTTTTAAAAAGCCAAAGCTGCCCCACTCCACCCCAAAGACCTCTGCGGCCAGCTGGAGGACCTTCGCTGGCAGCACCTCCTCCCTTCCTGTGACCTCAACAGCCCAGGGATCATCAGTATTCCATCCACCACCTGCAGAACTTTAGTGGGCTGGTGGAAGCCTCAGAAACCCCTCACCCACACAGAGGACCTCAGTGGGCCTGTGACTGTGCAGTGAGTTTCTTCCTCAAGTAGAGGACCTCAGTGGGTCAGCAGGAGCAGTAACGAGCCCTCCCCTTCAGGTACAGGACTTTGTAAACTGGGCAAGAGTGTGGGTGAGTCCTTCTTCCATACAGAGAACACTAAATGGGCTGAGGAGAGGGCTGACAAGGCCTCCCCCAACCTGGGGGAAATTGAAAGGACCTAGGAGACCCCCTGTGACACAGTCGGGTTCCAGCTGAGGTATGCAATATAGTCAGGTAAATGTGGCAGCATGGAATAGCCTAAAGCCACAGTAATGATAGGAGCTAAGGGCTGGCTTACATCAATACTCCTAGGCTAGTCAGCCTAGGGATCATATAAGACTCACCCAACAGGACCTGCAGGAGGAATCCAGGTGACTGGCCCCTTCCCTTCATTGAGGGACTCAGCAATTAGACAAAAATCACCCATACAGTAGGACCCTAAAACACACACAACAGTCACTAGATACTAGTGGGATTAAAAGACCAAAATATTAACCTAAGAGGTGAAAATGACAAGACAAAAAAGCAAAATGCAATCTCAAACATCCAGTCCATCAGGAGCAAGTACAGGGGATATTGAAATAGAGGACATTAGAAGACACACACCGGAAATTTCTGAAAGACTAGCAAGAGAAATAAAGAAACAAATCCATGAAGCTATTGAGGAAATTAGATTAGAAATAGTCTCTCAGGTAAAGAAAAAAAATGACAACCTTAGTAAAGGAATTACTCAGCATAGCTAGAAAAGACATAGATAAAAAAGTACAGGAGCATGGGAAAATGATGGAAACCTTGAATGAGCAATTTAGGAAAGAAATAGAATGCATGAAACAAATTCAAAGGGATATCCAGGAAATAAAAACTCCACTGAAAGCTGGCAAAACTGTTTAAATGAAGCTGAGGATAGACTTTCAGACCTTGAAGGCAGGATCGCAGCTAGCAATCATGAAAGGAAAGAACTTGTAAAAATAACAAGAGAGCATGAAATAACAATTCAACAGCTTCAAGATGATGCAAAGAGAACCAATATAAAACTGATAAGCATCAATAAAAAAGTGGGAGTCAACACAACTGACTTTAAAAAAAATATTTGTAGAAGTAATAATGGAAAATTTCCCAAACATGGGGAAAGAATCAGATACACAGACAAGTGAGGCATTTAGAACACCAAACAGCCATAATCAAAATAAATCTACATCCAGACATAAAATAATTAAGATCCAAGACATATATCATAAAAACAGAATACTAAGAGCTGTTAGAGAAAAAACACAACTCACCTATCAAGGAAAGCCCATTAGAATCATGGCAGACTTTTTAGCGCAAACCCTCAAGTTAAGACAAGCTTTGACTGAAGTATTTCAAGCCCTGAAATAAAACAGCTTTTAACCCAGATTGGTGTACCCTGCAAAACTGTCCTTTAAAATTCATGGAGAAATAAGATACTTCCATGACATAGAGCAACTGAAGACATTCATGTCTACAAAGCCAACCCTAGAAAGAATACTGAATGACATACCAGAGAGAGACAAAAAGGACTACAGTTCCAAGAACAACAATAGAAAGAAACCAACAGACAGGGCAAGCAATTCAACAGGGGCGGGGGGAGTAGGAAACCAACAACAGGAAAATAACATGGCAAAGTTAAGCCAGTACATATCAGTCATATCCATCAATGTAAATGGCCTCAATTCACCAATTAAAAGAAGTAGGCTGACAGAATGGATCAAGAAACAGGATCCAACAATATGCTATATACAAGAAACACATCTGACTCAAAAGGAAACTCATAGACTAAAAGTCAAAGGATGGAAAATAATATTCCATGGGACAGGAACCCAGAAAAAAGCAGGAGTAGCTATTCTGTTTGTGGACAGTGTAAACTTCAAACCAAAAATGATCAAAAGAGACAAAGAAGGTCATTACATACTTGTTAGGGGAAAACTTTCAAGAGGAAGAGCTAACAGTCATGAATATATATGCACCAAATACAGGAGCACCCAACTATATAAGACAAATACTAAAAGACATGAAAAACCAAATATGCAATAACACAAAAATAACAGGATACCTTAATATCCCATTGTCACATAGAGATAGATCAACTAGACAAAAGGTTGGCAAAGAAATAACAGAACTGAATCAAACCTGTGAACAAATGGACTTAGAAGATGTTTACAGAGTGCTCCACCCAACAACATCAGAATACACCTTTTTCTCAGTTGCAAATGGGACGTTCTCTAAAATAGACTATATATTAGCCCATAGAACATGCTTAAGTGAATGCAAAGGAATTGAAATTATCCCATGCATATTATCTGATCATAGTGAACTGAAATTGGAAATTAATGGCAAAAGAAACTGAAAAACCTACATAAACACATGGAAATTAAATAGCAACCTCTTGAACAACCAATGAGTTACAGATAAAATTAAAGAAGAAATTAATACCTAAGATTCAATGAAAATGCAGATACAACATACTGAAACTTGTGAGATGCAATAAAATCAGTCCTAAGAGGAAAACATATAGCAATAAATTGTCACATCAAGAAAACAGAATGAGCACAAATAAATAAACTAATGCTACACCTCAAGCTTCTAGAAAAAGAAGAGCAAGTCAAACCCAAAGCTCACCAAATAGAGGAAATTATAAAGATCAGAGCAGCAATTAATGCAATTGAGACTAAGAAAACAATACAAAGAATTAATGAATCAAAGAGCTGTTTCTTTGAGAGAATAAACAAAATTGATAAACCTCTAGCTAACCTTAGCCATAAAAAGGAAAAAAACACTCATGCAATAAGGAATGAAAAGGGAGAAATTACTACAGATCCCATAGAAATTCAGAAGATCATGAATACCTACTTTGAAAATCTTTACTCACACAGTGTGGGAAATACAGAGGAAATGGGCAAATTCCTAGAAATGTATGAATTACCAAAGCTGAATCAAGAAGACATAACAATTTTGAATAACCCAATATCAGCTACTGAAATTGAAAATGTGATTTAAAACTTACTAACAAAAAAAAGCCCAGGTCCTGATGGATTCACAGCTGAATTCTACGAGAAATTTAGAAAAGATTTAATGCCAATGCTACTCAAACTCTTTGATGAAATTGAAAAGGAAGCAATCCTCTCTAACTCATTCCTGGAGGCAAGTATGATTCTGATACTAAACCAGAGAAAGACCAAACCAAAAAGCAGAACTATAGGCCAGTCTCCCTAATGAACATCAATGCAAAGATTCTCAATAAAACACTGGCAGATAGAATGTAGCAAATCATAAAGACTATACATCATGACCAAGTGGAATTTATTCCAGGAATGCAAGGATGGTTTAACATATGCAAATCAATAAAAGTAACACACCACATCAACAGAGTCAAGGACAAAAATCACATGAACATCTCGATAGATGCAGAAAAAGCTTTAGATAGATTTCAACACTTGTTCATGATAAAAACTTTACAGAAACTTGAAAAAGATGGTATCTACCTCAATCTGATAAAAGCCATCTATGACAAATAAAAAGCCAACATTTTACTAAATGGACAAAACTGAAAGCTTTCACTCTAAAATCAGGAACAAGACAAGGATGTCCACTATCATCACTCCTATTCAATATAGTTCTGGAAACATTAGCTAGAGCAATCAGACAAGAGAGAGAAATAAAAGGAATAAGGATAGGAAAGGAAGAAGTTAAATTACCACTATTTGCAGGTGACATGGTACTCTACATAGAAGACCCTAAAAACTCCATCAAAAGGCTACTAGAGCTAATAAACAAATTCAGCAGTGTAGCTAGATATAAAGTCTACACTCAAAAATCAATAGCATTCCTGTACACAAACAACAAACTCACTGAGAGAGAAATTATGGAAATAACACCTTTCACAATAGCATCCAAAAAAATGAAATACTTAGGAATCAACCTAACAAAGAATGTAAAAGACCTATATGCTGAAAACTATAGTACTCTAAAAAAAGGAGATTGAAGAAGATGTTAGAAAATAGAAAGATATCCCTTGCTCTTGGTTAGGAAGAATCAACATTGTAAAAATGGCCATACTCCCAAAACTTTTATACAGATTTAATGCAATCCCAGTCAAAATACCATTAACATACCTTACAGATCTAGAGAAAACATTCCTAAAATTCATCTGGAACCAGAAGAGACATAGAATAGCAAGGGCAATTCTGGGCAACAAAAGCAAGTCAGGAGGCATCTTAATCCCTGACTTGAAATTATACTACAAAGCTACAGTAATAAAATCAGCATCGTACTGGCAAAAAAATAGAACAGAGGATCAATGGAACAGATTAGAAAATGCAAATACAATTACAAAGACACTCATCCACCTTATATTTGCCAAAGGGACTAAACATGTTCACTGGAAGAAAGATAGCCTCTTTAATAAATGGTGCTAGAAAAATTGGCTTTCCACATGCCAAAGAATGAAACTAGACCCATGTCTATCACCGTGCACTAAACTAAAGTCAAAATGGATCAAAGATCTAAATATTAAAAAAGAAACACTAAATTTACTGGAAGACAAGGTAGGTAGAAATCTTGAAGACATAGGGATAGGCAAAGAGTTCACAAACAAAATGCAAACTGCACGGGAAGTATTTCAAAGAACCAACAACTGGGATCTCACTTTATTAGAAAGTTTTTGCACTTCAAAAGAAATCACCAATAAAGTGAAAAGAAAGCCCACAGAATGAGAAAGAATTTTAGCCAACTGTCCCTCAGACGAAGAACTTATACCCAGAACATATAAAGAATTGAAAAGCATCTGGCCCCCAAGATTCAAAGACCCAATCCAAAAATGGGCATCTGAGATGAACACACATTTCTCAGATGAAGAAATACAAATGGCATCACTGGTCATTCGAGAACTGCAAATTAAAACAGCATTGAGATTCCATCTCACTCCAGAAAGAATAGCTGTCATCAAGAAATCAACTGATAGCAAATGTTGGTGGGGCTATGGGGAAAAAGGAACCCTTCTCCACTGTTGGTGGGAGTTTAGACTGGTGTGACCACTGTAGAAACCAGTATGGAAATTTCTCAAAAAACTGGGGTTGGAAGTCCCATTCAATCTGGCTATTCCCCTTCTGGGTATTTTCCCAGAAAAATTGTGTCATGTCATGTCACAGCGATATATGTGCACCCATGCTTACATCAGCATAATTTGTAATAGCTAAATCTTGGAAACAACCAAAATGCCCTTCAACCACAGAATGGATGAAAATCATGTGGTATTTTTATACAATGGAATATTACTCAGCTATAAAAAGGATGATCTTGAGGCTTTTGTAGGTAAATGGAGGCAACTTGAGACTATACTCATATGTGAAATAAATCAGACTCACATTTGTAAATATCATTATTGTCTCCCTAGTGTAAAAAATAAATAAATAATAACAAAAAAACTGAAAGAGTAATAAGATCCAAAATGTACAATAGATATTGTAATAATTAAAGGGAAAAAAGTGCTCAAAATTAAAGAATAGCTGGGATAGGGGAAAGGAGAAATGAAAGAAAGGAAAAGATTATATGTATGTAGGAATACACATATGACTATACGTATGTATAAGTATGCAAAATAGGTAACTATGCTACTAATTCTCTGTCAGTTCATCAAAAAGAATAGTTTGTGTTGTCATTGTTTGATTGTCTGATCATTTTTTATGCCTAGATCTTGTAACTTGAACAACTACTTCTAAGATAACAATGCTAATATATTAACTAGTATTGATTTCTTACTGTTTTTTTGAAATTCTGTATTATTTCTACCCTTTTTTCTGTTTTGCTTTAAAAAAAAAAAAAGCCAAAACCACCCTGGTAGCCTTATCATTCTAAATACATGGAACTTTGAGCCCTTCTTTTAACTGGTTAATTCTCTGGCTAAAACAATTTTGTCCGGAACATTTTAAAGACTAGGGTCTACACATCTACTATTTACAAATTTGACAACCATGGTAAAAAAAAAAGAGCTGAGTTTCTGTTATGAATAAACTAACATCAAGCTTGGTTATTCAGGGAACCCAGATCTCTTAAAATCTGTAATGCCTGAAAAACTTTGCATGTAAAAATACTTTCCTTTTTTCTATGTTTTTGTCTGAGATTTGTTTTTGCAATGAGCAAATATTTAGGAATTAGGCTCCATCAAGGAAAAGCTCAATGTTCCAGAAGCCTATGTCTTGCAAAAGTGATGGCACATCAAGGATTTTTCAGTCAGAGAAGATACAGAGAAGGCACTGTCTTGGATAGATGCCAAATTTAGAAGACTGGCTCACAGTTCAAACTCAGTGCCAAACCCAGAAGAACAGGCAGCAGAGAACCTCAGTATGAGTCCAGAGAAAGGCAACTTGGATACCCAATTCTCATACTAATTGAAAGGTGTTGCTGCCACTGCTTAGAGAGTCATATAACCTCAGGTGTGGATGAGCAATAGAAATGCCTGCATAGACTATTTTTGCAGCATTGCCTATTCTGTAAAGCAGAGCACAGGATAAAGTACGGTAGGTGAAGAAAGCAAATAAAGCTGTTTTTCTGTACCAAAATTGATTTCTTTCATGGAAAATCACAAATATGCATGATGTTATGCAATAAACACAATCCATATGCTAATAGAAACAAAGACCAAGAATTCAAAATATTCTATTTATGGAAGGATTAGTTTGCAATAGCAAAGAAATTAGTATGAAATCCTCTTGGGAATAACCAAGTGGCAGAGGTGCTAGTTAGAAAAGGTTCTGTTTGGGGCCTAATGAAGCAGGATACAAAAGTTTACAAATCAATAGGTCAGGAATATCCATTCCTCTTGCTCGGCAGAGGTACCAGAACAACTGAAGTGAACACTGGGAGGAAAATATCATGAGAGACCTAAATAGGAAGGGTTTGGACATGGGCTAACTTGATAAAATGGAGAATCAAGGGTCAAGTCTCACCTACTATAGAAGCAGGGATGTCAGAGTCAGATGTTCATGTGTTCACATGTGGAGCACTATTGGAGAAAAGAACCAAAATTCTGTAGGCCCAGTAGGAATATGGAGGAAGAATTGAAGCCATAACCATTATGACTGTGGACACAGTAGGCCTGGTTCTTGAATGTTATAGTCAAAGAAATACACACACACACCAAAAATATTTGATCATAAACATACAACTTTTAAAATAACAACAGTAAATAATACCCAATGCAGAATCCTTATCTTCCTTCTTGCTACAGTGGAGATCATCTTCCTATCCCTTTGCCATAGCCACGAAAATTGTTATATAAGTGGAGAACCTCAGAAACTTTATTTTCATAAACACTTCCCCACTCTTATTCTTTTACTAGGGATAACTATAATCACCTTTAAAATTATGCTTCTGGACAATTTTCAAGTAGTCGACCACAGTCCTTCCTCACTAAACTTGAGGTTAAGGGATGGGCAAATTCCTGGGAAGCAATTCAATATTTAATTGATTGTCATTATAAGAGCTCTCAGATTTTTAGGCACTGAAGTTGTATCTCTGCCAACAGTCCTCCTGGTGCAAACGACCACTAGATGTCCCTCTTCCCCTCAACCAAAACCAAGGAGTTTCTATCTCCCTTCAGGGTAGGGTGAATGACTATCTAGGTGAGCAGAACCTCCCTGAGTCATTCTAAGGGCAGATTTGAGTCAGAATTTAGCTTCCTTGTTGAAGCCCACTGCTACCCTGCTTTGAAGGGCTAGGTCTCTGAAGAATAGAGGTAAGTCTTCACATACTATCCCAGCATTAAGTTCTTAATTTCAGACAGGACATCTTGTGGTCAGAAAACTTTTAGTGTTGACTTCTTTTCTTCCTTAAGTCTATTTTTCTTCCCCAATGGAAACACTCAGAAAGTCTTCAGAATACACCAATTCCTGACTGCAAATTGACAATGGATGAATTTCATTTGTCTGGATCTGAGCCTCCAAGTTTCATTTTCTAGACCCATGCAAGGTCACGCTGTCAGTGTAAATGGGAAGACAGATCATGAAGATCCCAACAATATTATACATTAACATTATAATAGTATTATAAAATTAGCCAATCATTTTCCATCTTGGCTGAAGGCAGGAAAGTGTTTTTTTCTTTAAAAAGAGGAAAATCAGTTATTAAAAGACTGAGTCCATGGTAATTTCAACTGGGAGGTCTCGCAGATAGATAAATCACAGCATTTCTCTGCTTATGAACTTACTTTGCAGATACACTTCTATCTACAACCACACCTCTCTATCCTTATTAAGTTATGTACTCTCATACCTCAAGCTTTTGGAAGTAACTGGCTAATGCCAAGAAATTCCAAAGCCCATTATGCTGCAACCCTGTGGGAGTCACATTGTGCTTTTGTGGATATTGAGGGTGATAACCTAACTCCCCTTGAAACTTGAACTAATTGGGGCAGGTCAAACTTTGAATTCCTTGCACAGTGGCTCACTAAAAACCTTTCTTAGGTGAAATTTTTGTAGCCCAAAGCAAAAAGATTTTAAGCTGGACAGGAATTCCAAGAATGTCAAACTATAGTACTATCATAATTGCTAAATTTAAGATATAATAAAGGCAGTAAACAATAGAATATATATTTCAGAATCCTGAAGTCAAATTAAAAACCTGAACCAAACATAAAAATATAAGCAGATTCCCCTAAAGTTTTCTTGGGTGTGATTTTCACTGTTTTTTCCAAGTTTAACTCAATATAGTTCTCATAAAAAGTGAACATCACATGGAAAATTGACATGTATCTCCTAGAATTTAGAGTTCAAGCACTCCAAATAGTGACACATGCAATTCCTTGCCTAGAACTACCTGTGAAAGGAAAGCAAAAATACAGAGACTATATGAAAGTAACCCTATTCATGGAAAATATGGGGTGAGACCTTCCCAATGGATTAAATGAGAGCTTTGGAGAAACCATTTTAAGAAAGAGCCAGAATCTGCATTCATTTTAGGAAAAACTGAAGCCCTGTTTCTCAGGGAGTAGCAGTGAAGTTCAGTGATGCCTGACTTGAGTCATCTTGCAAGGTCTGTACTCAAGATACTGGTCAAGACAAGGGGACCTCAGCAATGAGAAGTTCTGCAGACTTAACCTGAGAAACAGAAGCTGGTGAAAATACCAGAAGTGGCAAGCTCAGAGTGTGTTCATTATAATAAAGAATAGAGCTGTGTCAAAAGTCCCCAGAGGATTCCTAAGAATTCATAAAGAAAACCAGCAACTGAGGGTCTAACATGCAGAAAGATCTGCTCCTAGGCTATGACAGCAAAAGCCACATAAGCCATTACTGTTCCCTGGATGTCCCTTCCATTTCCATCATATCCTAAATTAACTACAAAACTTCTCAAATTTTGTCTTTAGTCAGTGTTCCCCTTTCCACTCATTATAGACCACCTATGAGTCTGTAGCTAGTCAGACTGTGCCAAACTGAAGGCACTAAATAGTGACACATGTAATATCTGAAAGGGCTCAGGACAGTTCCAAACAGGTCAAGCTTACTTGTTATTTATTTTTTAAAATTCATTAAAAGGACCTTGCAATAGAGAGAATCACTTGTGTCATGTCAAAGCCCCCTGACCCCACCCCAAGAGTTAATAGCAAAACTAGACTAAAACAACTATTTTTTAAAGTATGAGCACTTTTAATGAAATTTAAAAGGCCATTTGGGATTCACAAAGATAACATAGGTTGCTATGGAGAAGGGAAAATTATTTATAAAACTAAAAATATAAATAAATAATAGAAGCCTGAAATAACAGAATGAATACTCAGCTGCTGAAAAGAAAATTAGAATATCATTCCAGGAATTCACTTGGAGTATCTCTTCTCTTTTCTCTTTTGGCTCATATGTGAGCACTGCATACACAAAAAAGGAGTAAATAAATTCACAAACCTATAGAAGTTCCAATCTAGTGAGAATTATTAAATGATTTAGAGAAAAAGAAACACTGATGTGACTTACAAGAGCAACAATAATATGAATGATAGAAGGAAATCCAATATCTACAAAATTACGTCTTATAAAAAGAGATTAATGAACACATACAAAAAATAATAGAAGATGATTTCTCAGAGGTTATTGAGATTTACATTAAAAGGATTCGCTAAGTCCTCAGCCAAAATGATAAAGAGATATTCAGTTTCATTAATATCAAATTTTAAAACCTCTTAAAAACATTATTAGAGAGAGCAAGGTCTGCTACATAATGACATAAAACAACTCACTATAAAGATAATTTTAAACATGAATGTCTAATAAAATAGCTTCAAAATATGTAATGCAAGTGAAACAAATCAGACACATATGCTTAAAGACCACATGGTTTTCCCTGTATGAGAAACCCAAGTTATAAATAAAGAACAAAGGAAAAGATAAAGAATAGGAAGTAGGGAGACAGAGCATTCTCACATGGGAAGTGGATTAAGAGATGAAGGGGAAGGAGAGGGGGTGAAAAAAGACATTCAGATGTGTTATGTACATGTACCAACCCTACACAAGGAAAGTAAGCATTATGTATTTCATTATGTACTAATGAAAATAAAAAAATAAAAGATTAACAGTAACAACAATAAAAAAAAAGAAATCCAAAGGACCCCTCCCCCCAGAAGAAAATGACAAATGCACTATCAAAAGTAGAAAGTCTCAATGTCTTTCTCCACTGAGGACAGAAAAAAGGGAGAGAACAGCAGATTGCCAAGATTTAAAACAATCAACATGCTTCATTCAATGAAATCATAAAAATTTGCATCCAACCATTGGACACTATTAGCTCTCCTCAAGCATTCAAGAAGCATTTAGAAGACTGATACAAAGATAAAGACTCTTACTTCTGAATTCCAAAATAAAAATGAAACCTTATACTATGATGGTCTACCAGACTGACATCCATTAACACTCTTGAAACACTTACACTAGAAACAGTTGAGCAATGTTTTAAATTTTCTTAAGAAAAATATTATTACCCAAGAACTATAACTCAGCCAAACAAAAGTTCATGAAAAGGAAAGATGTTTTCATGCATACAAGCTGTCCTCACGTGTGCATTCTGCGGTAGGAGGGGGAATCATTTATGAAAGCCAGAATAGAAATGATTCAGCTGAAAAAGGTAAAGAAAGTGGAAAAATTGAAATTTGAAAACCTAACAAGCAAAAAACCAGAAAGCAGAATTACATCACAACTCACCGACAGATATTAGAAAAGATCCTTCAAAGAAGAACTAGATTAAGAAGTAAGTATGTGAAAATAAATATTCAAATTCTTTATTATACAGAGACTGCTGGAGAAAAGAATAGGAAGCATATTAATATGTGGAAACTTTCTTAACTTGGAAAAGGGAAATACAAATTTATTCTTGTTATAGACAGAGGATAAAATATTTTTTAAAAAAATATTTTCAAATGTGCAACTTCAAAGTAACTAGAAAAATAACTTCAAGATGGAAAATTAGAACAAACAAAAATAAAGATGTACAAAAGCATAAGGAAAAATAGAGACTCAATTAAATAACCCTGAAATATAAAGTTTAATGGAATGAATAGTCAAGCAAAAATAAGATATTTACTATTTATGGCATATAAATTTAAAACAAAATAACATAGTTTGGAAAAATGAATAAAGAAGATAGCAGCACCCTTGGAAATACTAATATTTAGAGAAGTCTGAATTCAAACAAATGAACAAAGATTCTGTTAAGTAAGGAAAATGTTAACAATACAGAAAAACATTCATTATATATGAGAAGACAAGTAATTAGTATGTTTAAAATGAATAGCTTCCAAATTAACAGAAGACCAACAATTAATAAAAACATACAAATGCTATACAAAGAAAAATAGATGCATTTATGAAAAAATCCTCAACCTTACCAATAAGTAAAACAAAAATTAAAAGTGTAAAGCAAATGCATAACAATTTAGCTAAAATTCAAGAACTGTTCATAACTAGTATTGATGAAAGTGTAGGAGAATAGGGTCTCTAATAATTAGAAATCATCAAGGACAATCAAAAGTAGTAACAAAATTGAATGCATATAATTGCATTACCAATTTTACATCTTGAAATTTATCTTGGAGAAGTAACTACATAAGATCATAAAGGTATAAGGTTCTTGTCTCAGTATTTTTATGTAAGGGAAAATTATAAAACCTTAAGTATCTACCAAAGAAGTGTTAATTAGATTACATGCTCACAATGGAATATCATGCAGCATTTTAAAAGTTGATATACATGAATGTGTGTCTTCATGAAGAGTTGTTCAGTGTTTAAAAGATCAAAAGCAGAACACACAGAAACACATTATAATACAATATGTATGCTAAGGTCCACTTTTAGAATCATGGTTGAAATTTATAGTTACATCTGAGAGGTGCAAAAATGTAACTATTTCCTTATTACTGAATTCGACTTTCTTAATAAGTCCTATTTTCATTCAGCGATAGAGAAATAATCATTCTTACCCATGCAGGTTAACTTTAAAAATTATTTTAAGACAGTTTATTGAAGCTTACCATAATAGTTCTTCTGTAATGCACTTGTATAAATTAATGCAATGAACTTATAAGGTACTTCTTAATGGTTATTAGTTCCCCAAAACTAAAATCTGCTTGCTTTATTTTCCCACATAATTCTGTGTGTATAAATTAAACCAAATAAAGTCAGATATAAAAAAGAGGAAGAATTATCATCAATTGCATACAATATGATTATCAACCTGGAAAACCTGTCCATAATGAATATTTGCTGTCATTACTGCCCAGTGTCCTTTCCTCTTCTTGCAAGCACCTCAACTATCATTTAAATAATTGTTCTTCTGCATGCTGACTGATGCATAGCCCTTCCTTGCCCTCCTCTACCCCAGGAGTTGGGCTGTGATCCAAAATAAGACTTAAGGGAATCTTAATCTTGAGCAGAACGTCAAAGAGACCACAAATTATTAAAATCTGTTCATTTCAGCCAGTTTGACTAGATCGTTTTTACTAGAAAAGAATTATTATTACTCCTGATTCCCAGTTCAGTTCTTAGTAACTTCCAAGACTAATTTCTTAATGTTCTAATTTCATAAATTCTAGATTTCCTTCTTACTAATTTCTATCGTTTAAATTAGCCAAAGTGAGATTTAACTGTGCAACAAAAACAAAAAAAATGTTATCCCAAGATGATACACTCAGATTTTTGTTCAAGGAAATAAAAATGTTTACTATAATGGCTAATTTCAAATAAATATACAAAAAGTAATGTTTCTAATATAGAAACAATAATCAGTTAAATTATATCATAGAGAATGAATTCCATATGAATTGTTTATCAGAACATAAAATATATAAATATAAGTACTTACAAAATGATTAGGAATAACATAAAAAAGTCTAAATTGTAACTGAAAGATTCAAAATTTGTGAATGCAGGGAGAAACATATCAAATATTTATGTCAATCCTTTTCAAGTTATCCCACTATAAATCCCAACATTAACTCTTTCTATATCTATCAATACTAACATTTCTCTAGGTTTGTTCTTAACCACCTCTAGCTCCTCATTCTGCAATCTTTGCTTCAATAATCTCAAACATGCTCATGTTCCCAGAGCGATCTATATACTGAAAAATTTGAAGTTCTTATCTCTGACACCTTCCTTCTAAGCAAGACCACTTTCCTGTACAAGTTTTCCTTTTGGATGTCCTAGAAACAGCTACTACTTACATCTGTAAATGAACATATATTGTTACCCCAAATCTACTCCTTCTCTAAAATTTCCCATCCTTAGTAAATGGCACCACTACACATGTAGGTAGTATGGAGGCCAGAAGCAAAAGATTTTTCTTATCCTTTTATTTTACCTTTTAACCTACATGCTGTCAATCACTAATATTTAGTTGGCTTTACCTCTTAACGTATCTAAAGCATGCCTTCTTTCCACCCGTACCACCAGTATCTTCATCCAAACTAACTTCAGCATTGACCTCAGATACATTAGTGACATTGCATTGTTCATCTTTCATTCATGCATGCCCCATCTACACCAATGTTCAATTAGCAAAGTTTGAAACTGCATATCTCATCAATTCTCTCCTAGTCTTGAAACAGTTGAGTAGCTCATTCCTTAGAAGAAAGAAAAAGTTCCTTTGCAAGAATTACAGGGTTTCACTTGATGTAGTTCCTGACAATTATCCCAACTCTAGCCCCTGTTTTTCGTGCTCCACCTATATAATCTTTCAGGTCCTAAAGTGTAGGTTTTTAAAATTTCACACATGACATGTTATCAGCTTTCCCATATCCTCTCTCTCCCAGTTCACCTAGAAAACTTCTGCACATTCTTCAGCTGGAAACTT
>RJWM01014208.1:0-51119 GCA_004363535.1 Dasyprocta punctata | reverse complement strand
CTGATATTGGATTGGATAACGAGACAGTAGATAAGCAGCTGCCCGCCCAGGGGGCGGCGAGAGTGCACGCTGAGAGCCGTGGGGAGCGGACGTGTGTGAGGCACCTCCGCGGGGACACGTAGGACCCACCAGCGGTGGGCATGTAGAGGTCTCCCGCTGCAGCTGGCTCCGAGCTGAATAAAGTCTTCTGCTGTGTCGCCTGTGATTCTGTTGTGTGCCTTCCTGCCAGCCGGGATAGGCGCCCGACAAGAGACAGACATAAACAACAGCCTTTAGAAATCCTTCATTGTGGAAGCATCCAGATAGCTCCATTCATGATACAATATTTATTTACATATTTCTGTGTGTATTTGTCACCTTGGTTTGCAGTTTTCTTTTACATGGATGGCTGCTTAAACCTACCTATACATTATGACACTCTGGTGGAGAAACTAGTTCATTTTACTTGCAAATTCTTAATCCCCTAGAGCTCAAGCTAGTGTCTGGAACATGGTAAGCAATTAAATGTTTGTTAAGTGAATGCTCTAAATAATGAATAAAGAATAGCAAATTGGAATATTGGTTGCTTGTACAAACTTGGATATAAACATTTGATAAATGTAACAGCATGAACTCTGACTATTTTACAATAATCATCTCCAAGTATAACTATATATTGATGAATTACACTAAACTAAATATGAATTTCTTAAAGTAAAAGTTAGTGAGATAATTATTTAATTCTAATAAGGAACTGAAATTAAATATTGAAATACAATCACAATAATGGAATTGAAATGTACATATTCTTAAATTTTTATTTTAAAAAGAATAAAACCAAACCAAACAAAACAGAATAAAGGCAACCAAAACAAAACAATGAAAGTGATACAGGATCCCAAAATAAGATAACTGGAAATCAACAATGGTCACCACAATGCTTCCTGTCACCTTCAAAATAGCTGCCCATACCACCAGACATAACAAAATCAAACAAAACAAAATGGAATAAAATGAAACAAAGCAAAACACTGAAAATGATACAGGACTTCAAAACAAGATAATAGGCAATTAACAATGGATACCATACTGCCTCTTGTTATTTTCAGAATAGTTGTTCAGACCATCAAACATAGGCATATAGAATTAATCTACCAGTACATGAACTAAGTTGCTTCTTTACTTCAGTTGTTATCTTTTCAGAAAATTCCGGTGTGTGATCTCTAATTTCTATTATGTCTGTGTCTTCTGAACTTGTTCTAGGAGGGCTGGAGGTCTAAAATTGTGTTTGCTCCTTCATCTTGACATTTTCCTGTGTTCATCTGAATAGCCCATTGCTGCATCCCAGGTGCTTCCTGCATTTGCTGCCAGTTCCTTGGTGCAGGGGATTGGACTAGGCACTGGGGTTCCTCTGATCAGGGGTCCACAGATGTTCCCTGGATGGTGGCAGGGTTCCCAAGGTATGGCTTCTTTTCTGGGATGGTGCTGGGCTTGCTGGATCTCACTGGGCCACTAGCATCCCTTCTTTTCCTCCAGACCCACACTGGGCTCACCAGATCTTTGTCTGCTGCTGGTATGGGGCCTTGGGTGTGGCTTTTTCCTCTTAAGTCCATTTGTTCACAGGTTTGGCTTGGTTCTGATATGTCTTTGCTGATTTTCTGTCTAGTTGATCTGTCTTTCTGTGACAATGGGTGACTGAGGTCTCCTGTTACAAGTGCGTTATTACTCATTTGATTTTACATGTCCACCAATAACTGTCTTATACAGTTGGGTGCTCCCATATTAGGTGCATATATATGTAGGATTGTCAAGGTTTTTATGCTGTTTCCAGCTTTCTCATTGATCTCAGTCAATCTTGTGTTATTTTTCTTTGCTTCATTTTGTTGCTGCTGAATTGATTTCTCATGGTCTCTTGCTATTTGTAAAATATCTTTCTTTTCATAATCGCTGACTGCAATTCTGTCTTCAAGAGTTGAAATTCTACCCTTTCCTTTACACAATCTGTTGCATATACTTTCACTGCAGGTTTTAATTTCCTGGTTCTCTTTGTACCTGTTTCATGGATTCCATTTTTCTCCTATGTTGGCCGTTTTTGTCTCCATCTTTTTCTAAGCTCATTTTTTCTTTTATTTGTGTCTTCTTTAATATCTTTGACTTTAAGTATCATTTCCTCTTGTACTTGAGAGATCATTTTTCCTCCATAGAGTTTTCCCCTTGTTTTTTCACTTCTGTTGTTATCATTTCAGAAAGTTCCAGTTTTAGACTTCTAACTTGAACCATATCATTTAGTTCCAGGCCTGTCTTGGGTGGGCTGGGGGCCTGGGACCACACCCCAGCTCAGTGTCTGACTTTATAACCATAAGGTAAACTATTGCCCTATTTTATGATAAATGATTTCAGCTTTATCTGTCTTTAAAAAATGACAAGAGAAAAAACTACTTATACTAGTTCTTTCTGATTGATACATAGACATTTTTTTCTGTTCAGATTTTGTGATTTTCTACATAGTACAGAGCAATAACAAAATCTGACAACTCAAATTCTCTCTACAGTTCACTTAAAAAAAAAAACTTGGAAAACTTGGTTCTACCCTGGTTTATATTTTTAAAATATTGATATAGTCTGGCTACTTGCTAGAAAATAAAAGATGTAGGAAGTTAAAAGAACCATGGGAAACTCATTTCCATTTAACATTTACTTGTGGCTATTAAGTTTAGTAGAATTAGAGGGTTTTACCTAAAAATACACTTAGCATCAAATAAGTGTATGTTTATAAATTTTTATTCTCTATTGAGAATACTTTCTCACATGCTACATATATTTATAAATACACCCCACACCACTAGAAAGGTCAAATCTATAGCATTAGAAAGTATAATTGAATGAATATACATGAATGAAACCTACTGTAAAATTCATGACATATAAAAGAATTTTTCATGGTTTGTCTTACAAAGAATTATATACCACTTGACATATTTCCTTCGAATTACATATTTACATCCTATTGAATGCTAATTTCCAATGATCTATTAATTACTAGAAAAACTGAAAATATTTAGGCACATATTTCTAACCATAGATGGGTTCAGATAAGAAAATTTCTGAGGAATAATAAAGTTAACTTGATGAGTTACATCAACATTTACTTAAAATGCATACTAGCATGGAATTATGATTATTTTATTACACTGAAAATCTCTAACAAATCTATAATGATGCTACTTTTATTTGTAATGTCAATAATATAGCTCTTATACATAATGCTATGTAAAATGTCACAGATGGAGAGTAAAATTGTAAGAATATAATAAACTTTTATGTCTCTCCTAGTATTCAGTCAATACGTAAAATGCTTATCAATAATTCTGACAAATAAATACAATTTTATTTTAATATTAAAGCAGTGTAATCAAGATATGATATACATGCACTAATTCCACAAAACATATATAATTATTATACAAATATCACCTAATAAAAATACCAAAATGCTAGAGAAAATTATTGACAATATCCACCCTAGACAAATGTATGAGCATTTGGTTTTAATTCCAAGTATAGTGTACAAATTTCATCTTTTGGAGCCATGACATAACAATGCCCCAGGGAATATAATCAAAATATTGGAGATGGCGGGTAGGAGGGTGACCAAGGTATTATCCAAGAATACCAACTAAGATGGGCACTGTTTTCAGCCTTGGCTTTGGGCCATTTGCATGTGTTCATGGCAACTGTGGTCTTCTTAACTGCAGTAAAAATATCTACTAGAATTTTCTTCTGATCAAGCTTGGGGAAACAATTTTTACAATGAGTGATTAAAGATTCCTTTAGTGGGAGGTTGAAAGGGAAAGGTCCCACAATCATACATCATCTTAGACATTATTTGTAAAACAACACCTGTTTAAGATCTCTCTGGTGGTTATGTGAATATGAATATTCTACATTCTTAGTTTAAAGAATCCGTCAGCCCTTCAGTGATGTGCAGCCAGCCTAGCACTCTGTGTTCTTTGAGGAATAATAGACCTTCATAACCCCAACCATTATCTACAAAATTTACTCATGGTTTTGCATAAACTAGTCAACTATAAACTGAAAAATAGTATGCACTTGCCCATAAATTTAAAAGTTAAAAAATCCGTAGGATTATCTAATTCAGTAATTTTAATTCATTCTCAAACTGCCTGGAAGTTTCATCTTATTTTGTTTCACTAGAATTGTGTAGGAATTTTCAATGTTCTATCCTATAACTATGAAGTTTTTATAAAATACTTAGGAATAAATTAACCAAAGAGAAAGACCTCTACATCAAAAATCATAAAACACTGATGAAAGAAACTGAAGAGGGCACAAATAAACAGAAAGATATCTCATTTTCATGTAAAAGTGAAACGTTTTAAACCAAAGAATCTCCATCTGTGAGGACCACAGATGCCTTCTGAAGTGGAACAAAGTTTGAGAACTACTGACTTAACCAACTTTTCTAGTCAATACCTGAATTTGACAGTATGCCTATCTAAAGTTGAACTTCAGAAAGAGGAATAACTTGATCTAGATATTAAAATGTTGATTTATTGAACGACAAGAGGAAGAGAAATGTATTTGTATAAAGAAGCTGAGGATAGGGGATTTGCACATCACATCTAATCTCTAGGAAGCTTCCTTAGACCTCAGCCAGAACCCTCAGGGAAGGACGACTGAGTAAGATACTGTTCTAGCCTTCATCCACTCAAAAACACCCTACTCACTCCAAATCTCAGTTCTGCCATAATTCAACTATTCCCACGAAAAGAAACAATAACAACAAAAATCTTAGATGTAAGCTTAGAATAGGACAGTGGTTTTCAACCAGCAATAGTCCCTTACCACTAATGTAAAAATCTTGATACTGCCTCCTCCCTGTCCCATACCTCTGTAAATTGACTTGTTTAAAACCTAAATATCTTCAATAGTCAGGGAATTTTCCAATATATTTCATATTTTAAAATTTTTTTAAAATTATAAAAGTGATTTTCAAATACAAATTTCTATTATAAGTAGAACAAATTATTTTTCAAGTGGTCTCCTGGATGCTCTGCTGTGATGCCATTTGTTGTGGAAATGTAATGGTCTTCATCTCTCAATTTATCTCAACTCATTGCTTTGAACTTTAAAATAAAAGCCAAAAGCAGTTTAGAGGAATCAGGAATGAATAGCAAAGTTAGTGGTCTAGAATGGTACAGTAGTCTATCTTATATTAAAGCGTAAACTTTCTGGATGTAATAGTCAATGTAACATGGAAAGGTTCCACTTATTTACCTCAAACAACTGTAGCATCTCTGACTATTTCTGAAATTTTCCTAAATCAACACAAATAGCCCAAATACAGTTAATTTCATGTGTTTAAATCTTTAATAACAAACAAAAGTTCAATCAGGCACAGATTTTCAGAAAATGTTTTTACATAAACTAAAACTATACACTTCTGAAAAAGTGAAAAATTTTAAACCACAAGTCTTGTCCTCATAATTTTGCTCATTACTTTTGCCTTTAGTTTAGGTTTGTTTCATTCTTATTTTCTTGATATTTGAGAATATCAGTTAAGATCTTGACATTTAATAAAGAAAAAGACTATGGATTTCTATAAAACTATTCAATCAAAAGAAAGTTTGTTCTATTAGTCAAATCCTTTTTAACTTATTATAGCTTCAGGTGCGTTCTAAAAAAAGACTATGAAGAATAATTTAGAAAGGCAGATTGTCTCAAATGTTTATGCACAGTCTAAGAGTTTGAACAAAAATTCATGAGTGATAATTAATATTGTATTCAACAGAGTAAACAACTACAGTCTCAACTCCAAAAGAACTATTTCTGCCAGCAATCCTGAAGCTCTATATATTTTTCTACTAATTGCAGCATTAACCTTAAGAAGATGACAAATAATACTTCAAAAAAGGCAGTCAAAGCCCAGTGAGATTTAATTATTTTTCCTCATTTATGACCACTATATGAAAAGTTAAGAGTAAATCTATGATTCAACTGTATTTAGTGTCTAGGATACTAAGCTCATGCAGAATAAGAAAATAGTACTACTAATGAACAGATTCTAGTAAAATTGTTCTTAGTATGAATTCTGATTAAGGGTTTTATGATATAGTAAAATTATACATATATATATTATTACCTACATACCTAAATATACGGATTATGTTTCAGGTAATATAGTTCTTTCGAAAGAGATGAAACGTCAATTACTCCTTGAAGGCAATTTACTATAACCCTCCACACACCCGGTATAAGTATAAGCAGAGAGTACTTTTACATTGTCCTCCATTATATTTTTCTTGAAATTAACTGACATTTTCTTTGGGTAATTATTTGGCCTGATCCTATGCTAAGACATTCCTTTCTTTCCTTTCAGATTTTGCTTATAAAGTATCTATGATGCTTAATCTTAATGTGTCAACTTGATCAGACCATGGGATGCCCAGATATTTGGTCAAACATTTTGAGTGCCTGGGAGGGTGATTCTGGATGAAATCAGCATTTGAACCAGAGACTGAGAGAAGCAGATTTCCTTCCCTAATTTGACTTCCACTTATGTGGAGACTGTGACTAATACAATCTGTAATTCCATGCCAAGACCTTTTTGTTTTTCTTTTTCCATTTTTTTTTTAATGGATAGCAAACCCAGGGTCTGGCACAAGCTAGGCAGGCACTAACCACTGAACTGTACCCCTAGCACTCAAGAATTTCTAACAGGCTTTAATGATCAAGACATAGAACAGATTATTTGCTTTCATTTTAGGAATATATACAAAGAAGAATCCCCTTGTTCTTCATGAAGTGCTAGCAACAGACTACAAAAATCACTAGACTGCTTATTGCAAGTCAAGCCCATCCTTTTTCTTTCAGTGAATTCCCAGGAGCTACATACAGAAGTCCAAATCCTGCAGCTTAGATATTAAAGTTCTATTAAATTGAGGTCTTATTTATGTCTCCACAGAGCTGGTCCATTAACTGTCCCCAATCCCTCTTTCTTAAGGTCTAAATTCATTTCTTCTGCTGAGTCTTCCACCAATGACATTTCTCCTCTTTTTTCCTGTCACAAAGTTTGTTCAGGCCCTCGAGTCCCATTCTGTTCTGTAAAAATAGAGGAAAGAACTCCTACAATGATCATTAAAGAAGTCCTGTATTGTAATGAGAGTGTAGCTAAGTGGTTGAGCACTTGGTTGCATGTGTGAAGCCCTAGATTTAATCCTCAGCAATAAATTTTTTTAAAATACCACGTAAACTCTCTGTGTCATATAGTTCATAATTATATCTCCTTTCCCTTTAAATGAAGCATAAATGCCTTAAGATCAGTAGTTGGATCTTAGAATTCTATTTTTTTAAATGCTTGACATATAGTATATACTCAAGTACCATGTACTGAATGAATAGATATGGCAGAAACTTTGTACACTGGGATAAGAAGGACCTAAGCAGTCACAGGAGAGACATGTGGAGAGAGCTACAGAAGAACAAGAGAAAAACAGGGTAACCCATGAGATAATACTGTGAAAGTAAATTTGAGAAAACAGACAGATGTCTGAGGCAAGATGGGGAATCACAAAATTGATGGCTCTTACTAAAACTGGTATGAAATATGGGAAGTTAGGGACTACCCCTGAAAAAAGGTGTAATTCAATGAAAAACATCATTTGATTGCCAAAGTACTTGTGTTTTGTTCTAAAATCTGACCCTACACAGTTGTGACTCAGAACAAGCTGCTTCACTGCCCTTGGCAATTCATCTCTCAACCTAGGATACTAGATGTGAAGATCTTTAAAGTCCTCTTTGGTTCAGGTAATGTAGAATTTTATAGCTTTCATTCACCTTAAGAGTTCTCATTTCATTTCTTCTAGGGAACAAGGGACTTAATGCACTAAAAGCTATGCTACACTAAATGCAAAAGAAAAACAGAAGCAAAAAGATGACATTATTACATGCACCAGATTATCTACAAATCCCCCAAAACTTCAGATGTACAAGATTTCTTTAAAGTGTGTTTTATTTATTAGATTGTTTTAGTCAAGCAATATCCCCCTGTGTCACAGGTCAAGAAACTAGAATGAAACTGAGGTACTAAAAAGAAACCTAGGGTCAAACACTTTCCAAATACTTGTTTAGTTTAATGGTGAAAAATCAGCTGACTGATTTAAAAGGAATTGAAAAATACTAAAGATGGGGAGTAAATATAACAATATACAAATATCACTGGCATCTTTTTTAAAAACTAATGACATAGGCTCAGAGAGTTCGAATAATACAACCAAAATGATCAATTTACATAGCACTGAAATGGCTAAGGGTAAACCTAAAAAAGACTGCATAAAATGTCATTTAACTTCTCTGCCTGTCTGCCTCCCATTCATGTCAGTGCTAATCATTCAGCACTCCCTTAGGCACCCAGTATTCTCTTTTGTATCTGAGGATCTCTGTCACAGACAGAATCGATTAATCTAATAAGCTCATCCTAACTCTACAGTCTTGGGACTATGTGCTCTCTCATCCAGAATATACTTGTTTTAAAATAAGGCCATCGGAGACAGCAAATACTTAACCAAAAAAAAAAAAAATCTGAAAGATCCAACCTTGCTAGGCCCTTTCAGATCTTTCACACATGGTCATGCACTCTACAAAGTCCAAAAGAGAGTGTTCAGTTTTTAATTCAGGAAGCAAGGTTATAAATTAATCTATAGTCAGAAACCTTACCCACCAAGTGCTATATTTGAATATGGTTGTTTTGAAACAGCAGTCTCAAAGTCCAAATGCAAAACTAACAGGAAAAACAAAAAATCCCACCGAAAGATCTTGAGATTCTTTAACCTCCTATGCATATTATTTTGTATTAGTTTTATCAGATTAACTGTCAGTTTCAAAACACAAAACTATAAAATATTTGTCATCAGGGTGTGAAGAAAGAGCAACTTGTTTTACCCTTTTATGGATCAATGAGAATTGAGAAAACCCGTCAGAATTAAAGAACTTGCTGGAGAGTGAAAGCAGACCTCTGGGCCACATCCTATTTGCTAAATGCAAGCTGGTTTGTCCAATTTGGATTTTTAAAACAACTTTCAAGATTGTGTACAACTAAAATTCAGGAGAGTTTCACATTAAAATTTGAGTTTCATGTTTGTCTGCAAATTTCATAGGAACTGACAACTCCAAATAGGCAATTCCCAGTGACCAGAGACAGAATGAATAATCTCACCCAGAGACTGAGGCTTTCTTGACATTTACTTCTAGACTGAACATACCTTAGTGTTTGCAACATAAATCAAGGAATTGCTCTTTTTTTTTCAGGGGATAAAGGAAGTTGAGTGTACTATTGTATGATGATTGCAAAAGTTTCTGTAAGAAATAAAAAGTCAAGGTTACAAAGAGAACATAAAAAAGATCAATACTTACTATAGAAACTGCAGAAAGAGAACATTCCTTTCTCTTGCAGTTTCTCTACTGAAACTGCTTTGTTTACAAGAAATATTCTAATATCAATCCCTTTGAACTAAAGTCAGATTTCATGCTTTTATCACTTCCCAAAAAAAAAAAAAAAGGATTCATTATCAACATTTTCCCTTCAGACACTATATATGTTCAATGAATTTAAAATCTTTTGCTTTTGAAATGAGAGAGGCCTACGATTCCACTTATTAAATCAGCCTTTATAAGTATTTCCTTACTGAAATTTGGTACCAAACCTAGGTTCACACTACAGGATGAGGGTCTGAAGAAGGCTTATTTAATCTACGTTAAATCTTGATAATGCATTAATGAGTCTTTTCAGGAGATAATTTTAATTCCCCAATCTTCAACTATAAAGACTATATAGTGCTAATCTGCCTTGCCCTTTCAATTAAACATGTTAAGGGCGTTCTATTTAGTCAGCACCCTGAATGGGCCATTAAAATTCTTGTTCAGTAAGAGTTGTGTTCAGTGCTCTGTTGTTTTAAATTCCATTAAATCCAAATGGTCTTTATCGCCCCATGACCACTGTGACTTCAATCAGCCAATTTAATTACCTTACGAAATTGTCAGCAGAAGCAGCAAAGAAAAACAGGAAGCCCTATGATGATATCAGATTGAAATCTTCCTCTTTGGTGTTTAATCTAGACTAGTCAATAATGATGAGGTGTACCTACTTCCTTCCCTTTCAGGGGCTTTTGACCTTCCCTTTCAAGCAAAGAGTTAGGGTTTAAGATTCATTCGGAGCACTTCTAATACTTCGATAAGTGAGCGACAAATTGAAAGCCCTTAGAAGATAAAGCTTCACCACCCAAGTGAAAAGCAATCAACATTTACATTTCAGTATATCACACTATGCTATTGAGATGATCTCCTCCATACTCCAATGCCAGGTGTACAGTAGATTAGTTGAAAGAAAGTGAGCCACTGTTGACTTCAATGGGTAAAAACAGGGTAGGCCAATTTCCAGGAAACAAATCTTATTGAGGCTACAGTAAGGCAGTAAAATCCTTAAAAACCAAACAAAAAAAGGAAATAATTATTCTCATGTGAACGTTAAATTTCTCCCATAAAAGACCACAGCATTTTCTTTATCAGAAAATATAACTAAATGACATACAGTATTGTCATCATATCATAGACAACACTTTCTAGTGAATAGACTTTAAAAGGCTCTGATAATCAATGCTGTATCCTCTTTAGATGTGTGGTATTTTCGTCCTTGGTGTGAAAGCAATTCATATTAACTTTTCTGTGCTGAGTAAATGTTGAAACAGCGCCATTTGAGAATTCAGGGAACGAACACACTGTAATGATCACTTGCATTAGATCGAGAAGCAAAACTTGTCTGAAAAAATGTCCACTGACATACCTCCCCTCGTTCATTTCTGAAAGGCAGCCTCACAAAACCAGAAAATCTGTTGTTCCCTGTGCCTGGGTGGAGAGGTGCAAGAACGGCAAGATCATTTTTCAAAGTCATTTTCTGAAATGATTGTGCCTCTGTTGATGGATCACATCAAGTTATTCTTTGAAGCTTTAAGAATAAGCAAGGATTTGTAAGAAAAACTGATCTATTAAAAAAAAAAAGGGGGGTGTCCGTTGTGTGAGTAATTCTTGAAAAGATTTTCCCCTGCCTTTCCTTTCAGCTGAGCAGGTGTTCTGGTTTTATCTGTGGCTGATAGTAGCCTTAATCACTCTGCCATCCCGCCTCCCAAGAGTGGGTCTTCCTGCTTCCAGATGTAAGGCCACTCCCCCCGCCCGCCCACTTCACCTCCCCAAAGGAAAAAAAGTCTCTTTCAAAGAACTTGTCTGAGAGTGGCAGCTCCCAAGCTCAGTCAATCCACACACGTTCCTCAGTGGTGCAGTGCATCTGTTACCAGTGATTCTATCTGGGAACACATGGGATGCTTAGAGTAATAGGGAAGTTTCCATTAGGAACCCTCTCCGCTCCCTCTCACATCTCGGGTTTTATCTTGCGGGCCGCGCCTGAGCTGGCCGACTGCCTTCACCCCTGGGGAGGTGACGCTCGCGGCGCCATGGACGGGAACCAAAGACACCCTGGACTTCTAGGAGGGAAGACCTCGAGGCTTTCAAAAAAGCTGCTCTCCCAGTTTGCTTAAAAGAAGAGAGGTTTAAACCTCAGAAGGTAAGAAGTGGCCTATTCTCAGCTCAGACCTGAGGAAAGGTCTCCAGTATCTTGGAGAAGTTTGAAAGAAAGTTTGGGGTTGATGTCTTTACTCCTGGCATTCTAAAATTCCAATTCAGGTACAGATTGGATAATTACCTGACCAAGAAAATCAGACATAGTAGTAGTTTAGAAAGTGTCTCCTAAAAGAAAATGCTAAAACCCGCCAAAGCCCCAGACCGAGAGAGGGAAGCCTGGCCGAAGACTAAGCTTATTCGAGCTCCGCGGAGGACTGGGAGTCTGAGCAGACTCAGAAGGCGCCAGAAAAGGACTCGCAGGTGAAACCACCCGAGCCACGCTGGGGTCCGGGGCCGCGAGGGTGCGATCGGGCCACGCCCCGCAGACGAGGACCTCGCCTCGGCCCTCGGCAGCGCCTGGGCAGCGACTCAGCGGCCGGGAAACAAAGGTGCCTGCTTGGCACTGGCTGGACGCTGCTCGGCCAGCGCCCGGGCTTGGCTGAGGCCTGCCTGGGGCGTCGCGAGCTCCGTGGCTGAAACCTCTGACCTGACTTGGGACAGCACGCTCCAAAACGCACTTTGTGTCATGGAAAATACGTTTCGAAAATCTGTCGGCTGAGTGGGCGGCCCGAAGATGCCAAGTTGCGCCAACTCAGGATTGAAGGCGGGGAAATGGCTGCGACCCAGGGCCAGGCGCCCACACGCGCGCCTCCCAGGAAGCGACACGTGGCTGTGCCTCGCCTGCTGCCCCCACCGCGCCCCGGGTCAGCGAGCTGGAGGTGTGCGCCACGCGGCTGGAAGAGCCGGCCCGCGCGCGGTCGCGGGAGTCACACTCGGGCGGGGACGCCCTGCGCGGCCGCAAAGTTTCCTTGGGCCCGGGAGAAGAGTCGCTGTGGCGGGGTCAGCCCTACTTCGCGGGGCGCCTCTGCGCGCGGGGGCGTGTGTGTGTGTGCGTGTGTGTGTTTGTGTGTGCGCGCGCGCAAAAGGGGAGGAGAGAGGAAGGTGGCCTGAGAGAAAGGGTTAGGGGGGGCTCAGGCTGAAGATGAGCAGGAAAGGGGCTGGGCAAAGGTCTGCACCCTGAGCGAGGGGTTGCTCCCCTCTTGGCGCACGGCTGGAGAGGCTTGGAAGAGCCGGGGGAAACTGCACAGATCTCTCTCGGGTGGATTCCACCAGCCGCGGGGGGAGGGGGCGTCGGGCCGAGCTTCGCGGTTGCCATGGCACCGCGGCGGAAGCTCGAGATGCTCAGCCTCCCTAAGGATGGAGGATTGAGGGGCGATCTAGGCTGCCTCCCTGAGAGGCCGCTAGCCACTGCTGAGGGGCAGCTGCTCTGCTAGGAGCTCCAACCCTTTCCCTTTCAAGACACAGGGCCAAGGAGAGACACTGGTTGGACTTTACAGCCAAAGTTGAAAATAATCATTCTTAAGAGTGGCATAGGGGCGCTTAACCAAAAATCCAGTCTGCTCAGAATGTTTACCCCAGAAGAAAATAAAACTCCTACCATTACATCAAAACAGTCCCAACAGGGAAATGTTCCAATGATTACAAAGTACACAGCGCTTCCCCAGAATGCATGTCAGCTATAAGAGAAAATGGAACTATGTGGAAGTTATTTGAAATTAATGTAAAAATAACAGGTTATCTAGAAACTGTACTGTTGGTTTAAGGTATCCAGACACTGGTGTCGAGGTCTTTGCATGGTATCATGTATAATGACATTGTTACTAAACATTGGTCCAAGAAAACGTATTTTTGTGGATGTGTCAGCTCTTTTGGAAAGCTGCTACACACGCTGCTACGGTCGCCAAGATTTTTAATACGAAGATATGAAATGATCAGCGAATGTAACAATCTAATGATTCAGCAGATATCGTGCTGCCAGGCCAGAGCAGCAATAATTAAATCTTTTCAGAGCATTGGTGGCAATCTTCCTGTTCCAAGTGGTCTTTTCTTCCTGACCAGTCCACAGACGTACTCACCAGTGCACACTTATTCACACATGCGTATTAGAAACCACCTCAGGGTTCCACACGAGCACACTCTAATACTGAAGATGGTAGGCAAAACTACCATAACTGTAACAGTTAACATGCTTGAAACAGAACTGTTGAAAACACACGTGCGTGCATGTACACACACACACACACACACAAAAACACCAGTTTCCAGTCATTTAAGAACCTGTTTACTCCTGTCTAAAGCAAGCATTCCTGTGGATGCTTGTTGCTAACAGCAACATAGTTAAGTACCATATAAAGACATGAAGGAAGCAGGAAAACTACAGTAGGAATCCTAACCTATTGTCTCTTGTCATTACCAGCCTACTTGACTCCATATCTGTGTGTGTGTGTGGGGGGTATTTCTAATATATATGAAGGCACCACTACCTTAGTTTCAACAAACCTAGGAAAGTGAATTTTAGCATTACAGAAAAAAATGAGGAAATAGAAGATGTCATTGGTGTTATAAAAGATGCAGAAATTACTCTTTGCTTTAAATTGGACTGAATAACTTAATGTATCTGCTTTTATCTGGAAGACATGGATTCAGGATTATTTGACTTCCTGCACTCTGGTCTAAATCCACCTGAACTGACAAAGGACTTGCCTACTGTAGTAGTATTTACCCAGTTGTCCTTTCTTGCTGCTACCTAACTTTCCCTGACTAGTTTGATGCTACTAAAACTCTACGGGCCCCAGAGCTCTGACTGTCCTTTGCTCCAGGTCCTCAGGGCATGCCTCCTGACCAGGGATTCCACTGAGTCCCACCGTTAGGATTTCCTTCAAGCTGTGCAACCTTGATTCTTAATAATGCAGTAAATTCTCCTAAAATCCAACTATCTCCGTTCTTTCATCATGCCAGAGTGAAATAAAGATGCAGGCTTAGACCCCTATATACCACCCCCACACACAGACACACTCCCAGTTACTACCTAGCCCAGGACTCTTAAAGAAAAAGCTAGAAAAGAGGAATTTAGCAAGTTAAAAACAAAAACAACAAAAAAGAAGCCTGCCTTATTACAACACCATTTCGATGCCACTGAGCAGCCTCCTCCCCCTTATTAAGTAAATCCCCGAATTTTACAACAACGTTTTTTCTACAACCCTGCATCTCTGTAAGGGCATCAAAAAAACGAAAAAGCTATTGAGTTAACTGCAAAGATTCTGATAAAAGAAATCGACAGGACTAAAGCTTTTCATTTGCACTTGAGGGCTTGCCGGGGCCGGGCAGAAGCAGCGGACAGGCGCAACTCGCCAGAGTTTACCAGATATTAACTCAGCAGCTGCGCCAACCAAGAGCCTCTCAGGCCAGCGCTCAGAGTCGTCCGGGCGGCGCAAGCTCGCCAAACCCGGAAGGCTCGGGGAGGCAGGAGGAGGACGCGGCGCTGGCAGTGCCCCAGCGTCGTCACCTTCTCCGCGACTGGCCACTGTGGAGAGGTACTACAAGGGACGGAGGATACACACTCGCACGCCCTTCACCCCTCCGCGGCCACGCATTTAAAAACAATAAAAATAAAGAAAATAAATGCAAGCTCAGGCAGAGGGTTCTTTAAAACCCGGAAGGCAGCCGAGCAGTGAGCAGGTCGGAGGAAACCGAGCCCACCGCCAGGCGTAGCGCAGCCGCCTGTTTACATCCGGCAGTGGGGAGGTTTGGGGAATCTTACCAAATCTTAACACATGTGTGGTTCCTTGCGAGTATCCAATCCACAGCAAACAGAGCAAGAGTTTAATGGAGCGCCTGAAGACTAGATTACTTAGAATCGGGGAAATAATCTTCATGGTGTTTCTGTGCCTACACGCGCGGCACCCACTTCCCCGATCTAGCGTTAGGCTCCCGGTTTGGGCAGGAATGAGGATGCGTCGAGTGGTGGCCACAGACACGATCACGGCATGGTCACAGAAAGAGGACGGAGTCTCCGCTTCCCAAACCCATTAGCAATCGCTGCATGTTCCTCACTCACTGCGCCAAGGAGCAACCTTCTACTGCAAGGGATGGTGGGACATCCATGTTAGTCGGGGAGCATCCGGGAGAAATCCAGCACGCACACCCACAACGTCCGGCAGCGCGAGCCTGGGGAAGCCAAAGAGGAGGAAAATCAACAGGAAATCCAGCCTTGCAAACGGACGAGGTGAGAGAGAGAGTCACGGTCCCAGCACAAAAGGCGCTTTGCTCGCAAAGGTTTTGCCAGGCCCTGTTCCACTGCACTGCTGCACAGCTTCTGACGTGAAGCCAAGATTAAGTGAGAAAAATTGAGATAGCTGCTCGCCTCTGAAGGCTCCCTGCCAGTGAGCTTCCCAGTATCTATTATGCAACCGATCTCATAGCCCCCTTAGAGTTGTAAAACATAAGTCAGATTTATTTACGTGATAAAAGATTGTTTTGATTTTCAATAAGACTCTGCTGAGAGTGACTGGTGTATACAAGCAGACTTTCTACAATCAACTGATGAATTTTAATAAAGGACTGGCTAAGTCAAAGTCACTTATCCCAGGGACTGTAAAAAAGGAAATGCTCTAAGAGAGGAATTTACTATAAATCTAACTATGGCTAAGCTAAAAGAAATTCTTATGCCTTTTTATTGTATTTTGACTACGAATGAATACAGAGTGGAAATGCAATTTGTGGGGTCACTGTAATGTTGAAAAACTTAAGTTAAGAATGCCTTGATCACTCCCCAGAAGTAAGTAGAAATTTCTTCAAGTGGACTTTTAGAGAGGAAAACTTAAATTAAATGAGGGAGTCATATTTTCCCACCCATTTTAGTTCATCTACAATAACTGCACACATACCAAACCCAATATTTGAATCAGTGCAGCAAACTCCAAAGACTTTCTGTGCTCATATTTCTTTTTTTTTTTTTTTGTAATCTTTAAAAGAATATAGGATCATAGCTTCAGCAACATAGAGTGTCACACCTTTGTCTGCAAAGTCTGTACGATTTTGGTAATGTTCTGGTGGGACTATTTAGAATATACACTCTGAGCTTTCCTAAGTAGCAATTTATTCTAAGAAAAAAGCGAAAACATACTTATTTTAACATTAAAATAATTTCGTGTCTGAAAAATAGGTAATATACTATCTATAGATTAAAATCCTCAATGCTAATATTTCACATTAGTAAGAATAACCAAAATGAATAGTAATAAATACAGAACTCAATATTTTTTAACTGACTGAGCGGTACAAAAGGCAAACTGTTGGACCTGTATTTTACAATTAGTCTTTTTTCATTACCAACTAAGAGAGGATAGATTAAAACCTATGAAAATTTATAAGATGTCCTTTTTAAAGACAATCTAATTTTAAAATAAGACATGATATGAGCATTATTTAATTCTTGTAATATTTCTTCCAAACAGTGAGTAAATACTTTAATGTAGTCTTCCCATTATAGTGATTTTCTAATCTGTATTTTCTTAAGATATTATGAAATGCTGATTTGAAGAAAATCTACATTTACAAAAGCACTAAGTGGCATTGATTTTCTTAAAGATGGAGGCACAACTGCAGTGTCAAAATAAGTGTCATGAATGGCTAGTTCTGCAGTCTAGTAGGCAATTCAATCAAATAATTCGACTATTTGAGCACGTTAAGAAGAACACCTACCGCTAAAACTAAGGGTATCTAGCGACTCCTTCAGTCCGTATTTAAAATATCTCTTGTAAAACATTTACAGCCCAACACATTCTGTCTTGTATTTGCTGTCTCATTTATTCCATTCCACTTGTTCTTTTTATTTTGATCCTAGTAGAGATAATAATGACTGCCAGAGAAAAATAAATATTATTAGCTTTTCTACCTCCCAATATAATTGATATCTACTACCTGAAAATAGCATGTTCTACTGTGACTAATCAAAAGACTGCAGTTTTTACAGTGTAGCTGGCTTTTAGTGAAACCTGAAAAAACTAAAATGTACTATAACTCTTTGTTCATGTATTCTGTTAACATAATGGTATTTGCCATAAGAATGAGAATGCATCTACATAAAACTAGTATTCTAAACTATTTGGTTTCTGTGGGGTTATTTGTTGAATGACTAGTTAGAAAACTGAAAGATCAATCTTCCAGATTTACAAAGTTCATACAAAATAAACAGTAAAAATATCTAACATAATTTTGCTCTTACCACTAATTGGTCCCCAAAGACAAATTTTGCACATATGCTACATTAGGTTTATTTACATGCATCAACTAAGTTGAAAACCTTTAACACAAGAGACAGCAATTTTACCTGCCCTAATGGACTTCTACAAGACTAAAGAAGACCTTCAGGACCACGGACAGCGCTCCAGGCCTGGATTTATTGTGGTGGTGTCACTGAAACTAGTACAATGAACAGCTAATATGCCATTTGAAGTGACAGTATACATATTTCTATCATAAAGAGTCAAGTAATTTGAATTATTGCAAGATACACTGTAAGAGAACAATTTGTCAACTATGTTGTGTAAATTTTTCAGTATGAATAACTGAGGTTGTTTGACATACACAGGATGTCCTGTCATCCCTTTCCAGGACATACTACTACAAAAGCCACTTACTTTCACTGTGAAATCCCTCATGAGCACTAAACTACTTGATTCTCAGTACAAAAAATTTCCTGCATGACCACAAAGAATTCATGATTCTAAAACATGCTGTCAGTATCCAGTGGCTAAAGACATTTCTGAAACGCACAATTAGTTACCATGTTCAATTCTCTACCTTCAGATTTCCATCTGTTATCAGGGTAATCAGATTAATTCAGTCATTCCCCAGAGCAGCAACATTAAAACTTACTAAATTCACCTCCCCAGTACAACAAAATGATTTGATGGTGTAGAAAATGCCTCATTGTATGGCAATTTTAAATTATTGTAAGTTTTTTTTCCCAATACCAGCATGATAAGCATAGATCTGTGCTTGTAAGGATTAATAAGATCATTATACAATATTGTGCTGACCAAATTTAACACTTTAAAGAATTGTATCAGTTCTGTCATTTGCTCCTTTTATAAAGGAAAAAGAACACTGCAAATGGATGTCAGGTGACCATTTATACTGAGTAATACTGAGTAACACTATTCACATATTTTACTTTATTCTGTGTCCTCCATTTGCTTCATTACCATTTTACCCACATGACAACCTTTATTTCTAGGAGTCAAGGCTCTGTAGGTTTCAAGGTCAAAGCAGAAATGAAAAACTGTGAACACAAACATAACCACACACAGAGAGGAAATCTTGAAAAAAACTATAGAAGACTGAGAGAAAATAAAAAGTCTATGATAAATACTAAAAGAAGGAAATACATGTCATGTTCATTCAAAGCCTATTCCACAACAACAACAACAACAACCACAAAAAGCTATTAACTTCATCTTTCACTGCATTTTTCTATTTGATGACAGTAATGACCTCTTATTCTTGGGCACTATTACTTGAGAAGCAATTTTAGTTTCCTATTCTCCTGGTGAAAATGAATCTTATTCTAGTTAGCTGCCACCTGCTGGGGCATGAACAAATGTGTAATAATCCTTACAGCACAACATTTAAAAAGACAATGCCTATAGCTTTTGCTGGAAACAGCAAATATATATCCCAAAACAACCTGAATTTTGAAAGTGATTCAAAGGTTCCTCCACACCAGAACTATATTTAAAAATTTTCACATGGAATTCCTACTTGTTAATGAAGTTTTGCTGCTATGTGACATTCAGGAAACCTCATCTTAGAGTAACACCCAACCTATTTTTCATGCAAGTGGCCTGTTGCATAGCAGGTGAGCTAAAACAAACAGCTTGTTCACTCGTGACATTAAAGAGGCCAGAAAACAAAATCAGGCTGAGATCAATTGAAACTACAGTGTTGCATACTTGAAATCCAGTCTTGCAGCTATGAATCCTAGGGTATCCCTTGTGACTGAACACTAACACTCTGCTTGCTGCACTGATGATTAATGACACTTAAAATTTTAATTAATCTTAGATGCTGAAATGTATCTTAATTAAGAAATTGAAGCAGCATAGATTTATGTGTCCTGGAACATTTAAAAAAAAACTCAGCTTGTGCAATATTCAATAGGTTTAAATAAAAAGAAACAAACAGGTAGAATTGTAGGCATCTCCAATTTCTCTATCACCTTCCTCCTGTGTATTTTTTCTTTGTTTAACTCATATATGTCTAAAACAACTAGGAGGAAGTTGATAAACTGCCTTGGTTGTTACAGAAACGTGTTCTACAAAAAGTTATAAAGTAATAAACTAAGAGAAGTCGAGATTGAAATAGAAATTACTTATACTCCAGCAAGTAAACTACAGACTAAGTTTCAAATGAATCAATCATTTCTGTGAAATTAAAATAATCATTAATCCATAAGGTAATGCTTGATTGAAGAATACTTACAGTATAAAGACGAAGACATGATAGAAAAAAGATAATCTGTGCAGTACCCAAAGGACCACGATAGTGCGTTTTCTAAGCTATATTCCCTCTTCTCTGCATTGGGATACATTATCTAAGAAGCCTCAGACTAGCCCTGTTGGGGGGTGAGGGGGGAGCAGGGAGACAGCGAGGGAAAGAGGGAGGAAGAGAGAGACTGACATCTCTTTAAAGGTAAAAATATTAGAAAATGCGGTTCATTAAAAGTTCTTGGCGCTTGTGATCAGCCCCAGTGACACTACCCACTCCTTACCCTAATGGGACGCCCTCGGAGTTTTTTCAAGAGTGCTTAATACCGGCGTCAGTTAAAATACTGTCTGAACCTCTCCAGCGCAGAGCTAAGGAGCAGGGCTTCTGGCAGGGTGGCTGGACGGAAGGGGGGCCGAGGGGCGCGGGAGACTTCCGTCAGAGCCGCAGGCGGACTCACAGCTTCCAGCCATCTGTCTCACTCTCTCTTCGCCTCGCCTGGGTCTCCGGAGCCGTGGCCACTTCCTGACACGTCCACTTATTCAATTATTTTGTGTGAAGAGCAGGAGCCACTGCAACCTGCGGAGCCACTCGAATCCTGGCGGGGAGGTGGCCGAGGCGAGCGGGACCAGGCCGGCGGGGCGCAGGTCCAGCAGGTGCCTCCAGCGCCGGGCCGGTCCGCGCCGCCGCGCCTCCGCCTCCGCCTCCTCTCGCGGAGGAGCCTGCTCCGCGCCCACCCGCTCCCGCGCGTCCTCATGCTCGTGGGCACAGACCCCTCGCAGCCCGAGCGCCCTCCCCACGGCCTTACCTGGGGCAGGGGTGCGGTGGGCGGGAGGGGGTGGGGGTCCCCTCCGGGAGGAGCCGGGGCGGAGTGCGTGGTTCCCAGACCCAGCGCGCGTCTGCGGGTGCCGAGCAGCGCGAGTGACGGCGGCGGCGGCGGCGGGGACGGTGACCGCGGAGCGTGCGGAGACGGACACGCCTCCCGCCTGGGGTTCCTCGCCTCCTGCTTTAAAGGAGCCGCGCTCTTTTCTCGCGGCGGGTGCACGCTCCCGGCTGCAGGACCACCTGGGCGCAGCGCCCGCTACTGCGCTGCGAGAGCTGGAGCGAGCGCCTTTAGAGCTCTGCCAGCTCGGGCGGGGTGTGCCGAGTCCCCGAGACTTCACCCTCTGCTCGTCGCCCGCCTCCTGAAAAGGCGAGGGTGTGGTGGGGGACTGGGGCCGAGCTGCTCCGTCTGACGGTGAGGGATCCAAAAAGCCTGAGGAATTTGCCTTGGCGGAGCGACTACCCGCAGCCTAAACTGCCCTGGCTCGTCCGGGTCTGGGTGGTGGCTTTTTCTACCTCTCCGAAACCATAGCAACGAAACTTCTCTGCTTCCAGGATCTGGAGAGCAGCTGGTAGTCTCCAAAGTGGCCCTGTTAGTTCAACTACTGCATTTTCCTTTGAGGTTTGCGGGAAATATCTTGATCTTGGCTTCCACCCACTCTCGCTTCCCCCAGCACAACAAATGCGTTCCTGCCGCGCTTCTGGTGCTCCAGCCGGCACCGGAGTCAAAGCACCTCGCTCCCCGCCTCCTTAATTATACGCACAAGTGCATGGAAATGGACTTTTCTAGAGCGTCAGAAGGTTGACGGACCATCTCTGCACACTCGTGGGGTCTCAATTCAAGACGCTCCTCTCTCCCCTGGTGGACCGTGACTGCACCAAGCACCCTGCAGGGGAAAGGAGTTGAATTTGCGACTTGGCAGGTTGCAACCTCGGGGTCGCAGACTCAAAGGATGGGGAGAGGTGCTCTGGAGCACTTCGGGTCGGGTGGGCTGAGTTCTCTGAGTTATTTGAAGGATTTTTCAAAAGGTCAGAAGTGGGGAGGGCGTGCTTGGCTCCCCGAGCCCTAAGCGCAGCTAGTCTCCCAGGGAGGGGCCCGCAGCGGCGAGCACACCAGCCCCCCCCACACACACACACACCCAGCTTCTCTGTGGAAGCGATTAGCATCTGCAAACAATCCAGGATTTCCGCTCCTCTGGGTCAGAAAAGTCAACATCTATTTAATACCGCCGCTATTTTATCCTCAGTCCTTCAATATTAACTAGAGCACAGACTTAACAGTTTTCCCTCAGAGTGCATTGGAGAGCTGTGATTCGCGAGGAGGTTTAAGTGGGGCTGAGGGCAGGCCCTGCGCGCTGGACTAAGGAGACAGTTTTCAAACCGGCGCTGGAAGGAAGCAGCCAGGCGGGATTCCGCAGCCCCTCCTCGGAACCCAGGCTGCACTCCAATCTCAAGAACTGAAGGTCCAGCAGTGGAAAGGCGCTGACTCTTAAGGGAACATCGGGGTGAAGATGAGCATGTGTCCTTTAGCTACCTCGGTTCCCTCCCCTGGCCTCCTCCCCTCTTAGACTTAAGCCCTCACGGGACTCTGGTGCAGCAGTGACCCCTTCACGCTCTGGGGCTGGTGTGTGACTCAGCCCAGCTCTGAGTCACACAGACTCAGTCCTATCCGAAGCACCGGTCTCTACACTCGGAGTCACCACGCAGGGTTCTAGGCGCCAGCCTCGCTTGCCTGCTGCTCCGGCTTGGATGGGGAAATCCCAGAGCTCAGGTTAAGGAGAGATGAGTTAGAGGCAATGGAGTGTCCGTTAGTCATTTAAAGATCCCGGGGGTGGCTGGGAGGTTCCCGTAATTAAGGCAACAGCGGCCTTGTTGTACGGAGTAAATAAATAGTCAATGACTCCATTGTGAATCCTGGAGCGGGCAGCACAGACGCGTGACCGGCTCCAGGCGCCTGGGATCCAGCTGCTGTGACCTGCAGCCTAATGGGCCCTCCAAGCCCAGCCGAGTTGGTACAGGCTCGGAAAAAATGCCCTATTCAGTCCAGCTCCCCCAAAGGAGTAATGAAGACAACTTGTCTACTAGCCAAAGACCCTTTCCTTGCCATCATGGACCCCTTTCTTGGGGAAGGAGGAGTGAAACACCAGACACAGTAGATTCCAGTGGAAATTCCTGGGCGAAGGCATCCACCTCTGTTTCTTGGCGATTCTGAGAGTCTAGAAGAGGGAATATGTTTAATTTTCTTTACGGTGTTTACCATCGGGTCTGGCACGAAGTAGGTGCTGAACGGAAGAATAATAATGGTTACAATAGGCATACAGAAGGTGAGTGGAAGAATAGTGATATCACTGGGAGCAAATAAAATCTAGTTATGGATTTCTTTTCCAAACAAACTGGACACACTTACAAAAGTACTATACAAGCCTTAAGCCCTTAAGGGCAAGGGCACAGGGTTAGGGACAAAGAACTGAGAGAGAGTGAAACAAATTAAAATTATGCATGTTTTGACAAATTCATCTCTTCAATTACAAATATTACACAGAGAACAGTAGACTAACCAGGGAGCATTACATTATAGATATTCATTTAACTCTTCAAAATATTTTTCCATACTATAAAGAGATCTTTTTCATAATTTACTTCAGGATTTCTAGGTTAACCATTTAAAAACTGGGAACACAGTTTGCTTCTGGGCAGCTATGAAAGTTTTCCCTGTAGCTTCCATTCTCCCTAAGACAATCCTCCATGTTGGAGAAGGTTGGTAAGTCTCTTTGCCATAGTCTGCACAAGCACCTCCAGGCTCTCCTTTCTCACTTCTCGCAGTGCTCTTGGTACATTAACAGCCATGGGATCCTAACTCTGCAGGGCCCAACAGGACCCTATGTGAATGCCCCAGCTCACTACTGGGGTTGTTTGGTTGATTTTGGCCTGATTTGGTTGAATTCAATGCAGAATTGAAAGGTGTGATCTTGGATAATCTCATCCAATACCTTCATTTTGCCAGTGAAAAAGATCAAAATGAGAGAAAAAGAGTGACTTGCTTACAATGTAGCAGAACCGGCTCTCTTAGTGCAGCAGCAGGCCGTCTTCTGGCATTCCCTCTCAAAGTTTAGACACATACCAAGTTGAGACTAAAGGAAACTTCAAGGACATTTCAGTTTCACAGACCTTTCCCATATCTCAGAAAGAAAGACAACACATACATGTGCACAAGGTCTTGAAGTTTTGCCTACAGTAACTAATAGAAGATGCACAGATACCCTGAGATCTAGTGGCTGGTGAGGAACTCATAGATTCCAGACTTAAAACCACTGATCTAGTACAAAAATATCATTTTACAAATGAGGATACCAGATCAATAAAAACTTAAGAATCAGATTGGTTTAGGGGCAGTTCCAAGACTACAGACCAAGTGTCCTGACTTGTTTCCATTCTCTCAGATCCTTTTAGACACAATTTGGCATAAATTATACTGAGATGTTGGTAGCATAATGGTCTAGAGGAATTTTCCCTAGGAATAATTAATACCTGCTATTGAATAATATCTATTATTCATTTCTGAAGCCTTTTCATATGTTTATTGAATATATGCTGCATGTCACATATTGTTCTAGTGGTAGCAAAATAGCAGTGAGCAAATTAAAACTTCCACTCTCATGAGGTCTCCAGTTTAGTGGCAGGAAGATAGATAATAAACAAATGTGTGAGCAACTATGTAAAACGTTATCTATCAAAGAGAGTTAAAATTAAAGCAGAGTAGCCACAGTAGGGCACATTGGAAACAAAGTGGTAGGGGAAGGGATTATTTTACAGAAAAGTGGGCAGGAAGGCCTCCCTGATTATTTGACACTTAAATGGAAACCTGAGGGAACTCCGGGAAAGATACAGGAGGAAGGAGATTCCTGGTAAAGGAAATAGCAAGTGTAAAGGACTTGAAGGAAGGTCATGTCCTGGAAAGTTAGCAACACAGAACCCGTGAAGGAAAATTGACTAGAGGAGAGGTACGATGTGACACACGGAAAGAGCCATGTTAGTTGCTCAATTAAGAATAAACTGGGCTTAATAGAGGTTGAAGGTGGGGAGAAGCAAGCCATTCAGCTGGGAAGCTACTGTAATAATCCAGATAAAACTACAATATGAGCGGGGTTGGGTTAGTGATGAAAAGTAGTTACATTCTAGCTACATTTTTAAGTAAGCCTGAGAATTTGCTGTTTGTATCAGATGAAGAATGACTCCAAAATTAATTTTTTTTCAATCCAAGGCAGCTAGGGAATATTGAGATAAAAGATGTTACAGAAGAGGTTTGGAGGATGTCAGAGAAATAATATAGATTTGGACAAATTCTTTGTGGGATGTGTTGGGTGTCTAGATAGAGACACTTAACAGGTAGTGGCATACTAAGATCCATGATCCAGAGTTCAAAGGAAAAGTTATATTCATTAAGCTTCAATTCATAGAAAGATATGAGACAAATGAGATAATCTAGATCACTGTGGCCAAGAAACTAAAAATTTGTCAATACTGAATATTGAAAAACTCTAAAATTTATACATTAAGGAGATGAAAAGGAAATATCAAAAGTGGTAAAGAAATAGCAGCCACTGAGTTGGGAAAGCCACCTTTGATAACAGGGTTCTTGCAGTAGTAGTAGAAATTAAATCATGTCTGAAATAATTTCACAAGAGAATGGGGTAACAAGAATTGAAGATGAGAATAAAATCACTTGTTTCAAAGAATTTTGCTCCTGAAAGAAATAGATAAATGGGACAATATCTGGAGGACAATGTAGCCTAAAGGGATTTTATTTTTAAACACAAGATAGCAGAGAATGTCAGTTTTCTAACAGGCATGCAATCAATGGATGGATATCCTTTACTACTCAAGAGATGACAGGTTCAAGTATAAACATTATTACCTGTAAGTAGAAGGATCAGTAATCCAAATACTCAAGTTTAGGCAGAGTATATGTCAATGGGTTTCTAAATGTGGTATTAAGAATCCACTTTTCTGAAGTGAACTCCAATGCCCCATGCTATCTGCTTTGTTTCATAGTCACTTTACATCACTCATCATTTTAACTCCCATACAGGGGTTGCTCTGCTTGGTCCCTGTCTTGGTTACTTTTTACTAGTTGTTGAGACAAAACATCTGACACCCAAAATTAGGGAAGGAAAGGTTTATTTAGCTTACAGTTTTTGGAGGTTTTAGTCCACAATCAGTTGGCTCCAAGGCAGGGTGGCATGGCACAGGAACAACACTTCAAGGCAGCAGCCCAACAAAAGCAGCCAGAGTAAAAGGAGGGGGCAGAGCAAGCCTTTTCTCCTCCTTTATATATTACCCAGGACACCCATCCTTGTCTTTTTTTGCATAGGATGAGGATGTTTACAAAATAAGACCCTTGGCTCCCTGCTGAATCTCTCAGCTAAACTTCTGACCTACTCAAATTGTAACAATGACCAGGTAACTGTGCTTTACATCCCAGGATGTAGAGCTGCTGAGTTACTTAATTAAGCTGCTAGACTTCTCAAGTTGACACAATGTATAAACTGTAGCACTCCCACTGATGGATCCAGTACCATACCTCTCAAGAAGGGTAGGGAAGAAGAAGAGAAAATAGGCACAAAAAGAGGATATGAGGTCCTCTCGTAGTTCTTTGACTTTTCTTCATAAAATAGGGATGAAAAACAAGCTGAGAGTTTTGAGAAGAAAGAATTAGATGTTTAAGGAGAATAGAGAAAGTGAGACATTTTTGTCTAAGAACATGAGAGTGTGAAAGATTATGAAATGAAGTTGGATTCTTAGCATTCAAGGCCACTCTATAACTGGCAAATCTTCAAATATTCCAAGGACTTTCATTTACTCTTTCTATGAGTGTAAATTTTAGAATCTTGAGAATCATTTGCACTGTTTATCCTCATCCACTCCATTACCATTGCCCTTACTTATGCCTCTAAGTCTTTTTTCAACTGCAAGCTATTACATTTATTCTTTCAGCAAGTATTTTTTTTAGAATTCCTCTGACTCATGTGTTTTTATTTTTATGTTACTACAAGATTTCAGTACAAAATGACTACATTCCTTGTGTAGAGTTTGTATGTGTACATAACACATCTTAATTCATTTTTTAATTCCTTTTCCCTTCCTTCCTTCCCACCTCTATCTCTTGATTCCCTTCCCATTTTAGAAAAATCTGTCTCCCTACTCCTTATTATCTATCCTTTATTTTACTGTTTATTTATAGTTTGAGTTTCTCATGTGATATTTACATGAGGCAGAACTACTCTTTTAGGAATCATTTATTGAATACCTTCTGTGTTCCAGGAAAAGGAAGATAAGACAATAAATTTAAAGGTGTGGACAATATACTTTGTGAGACATTTCCAAGGACATATGGTAACTATTTTATCAAGATGGTGATTTTCTTCTTCCAAAATTTGTAGAAAGCACTGACAAAACAGCAGCAACATCTTGGTGCAGCACAACACGTGGCATCTGTCAGAGAGGTATGCTGTACCAGAAACTATTTTGTACAAGACTGCTCATTCTACCACCAATGAAGAAGGAAAGAAGCAATGAAGATTATTGGAATATGGAGTAGTAGAAATAAATCTTCACTCTTTATAAGGTAGGAAGGAATGCAAGGTAAGATATATATTTTCTCAAAACACAGGGCCTAACTGGCTATATCCCAAAGAAACTTTCAGATCCTTATTTTCAGAAACATTGAGGAATGGTATCTACTTTGAAAGTTTAACACAAATATTTGAGGTAAGAGCCTGGAATTTATCTGGCACATTTTCCCATAAAATACCACATTAACATTTTTAGACAGTCCTATTAATTGCAAAATTTTCATTTTAAAAAAGACAAAACTAAAATTTTCATTTTAAAAAAGACAAAACTAAAATCAGAGAGGCTTTGCACCTTACCTATGGGCATTTACCTAGTAAAAGGAGAACTAGCATACAAATCTTTGTAGTTTACCATAGACTCTGGTTCAATTTCCTAATAAATTCTCAGACCCATCTGAAAACTTCTAAACCTGGCCTATACTGTTCACATTTGTATCAGCATCCTAGTATTCTGTGCTCAGTCCAGAATCTCCCATCAGGCTCTGCTTTGAGTATTTTAGTTTTTGCTAGATCAATCCTCTAACACCTCCCAATATTTTTTCACCAAACATATCCAAAGGTTTCTGAACCACATGGTCACAGCAATAATTCTACTTCTCCAGTACCAACTTTTTGTGTTACCCAGTTTTCCTGTTGCTGAACCAAAACCAACACCACATATTCAAGGGGAAGTGGTTTATTTTACAGATTTCAATCTAAAGTCTGCTTTCTCCAAGGGAGAAATGACCTGGCAGAAGGGTGTGGTAAAGCAATGCTGCTCAGTTTGAGACATCTGGAAAACAGTAGGGGAATGGTGCCAAAGAGGAAAGGACCAGGGACCAGGTATATATCCAAGCTCACACCTTTGCAACCCACCCGAGTCAGTCAAGTTGACATAATTAAGGTTAAACGTCGCAATGTACAAGATGATATTTTGATATGCATGTACATTGGAAAATGATTACTACAATCCAGCTGATTAGCACACCTATCTCCTTATATAGTTACTGTTTTTTTTTTTTTTTTTTTTTTTTTTTTTGGATTGGGGACACTGAAGAGCTACTCTACTAGAAAAACCTCAGTGAGTCATTTCATCATAGAAGAAGCTGCTTCAGTGCAGAATTATGATTCTTCCTTTAGTGGGCCCTTCCTGGAGGGCTTGTTCCTATTGTAGAAGTCTACAATGGAGGACTTTTGAGAACTTATTAGGGTATCAATAGGTTTCCCTCCCCTAAATTACTGAGGTGATTCTAATTAGAAAATTCTTCAATTATCTTGTTGCAGATAAGTTGAGCTTTAAGGACTAAAATTCATGAAAAATCTGGATATTTTGCTGATCACCAACATTTCACATTTCCTCCTATGAAAGGATCGCACATGACACTGCCATGGGCTGGCATGGATATGCACTGTTGGAGAGCATTCAACAGATATAATAGAATTAAGTTATGGTTTTTAACTCTGTAAATTAATGGATGAGGCAGTAAGTTTAAAATGCAAGGGAAATAGGATGTTAAAATACAAACATAGGTTCATATTCTGCATGTCACTGAAAGGTGTGAGAATCACAAAATAAACTTTTGTTTTCCAATCTGTTGTCCCAATAAACTTTTAATATATAACAAATTCAATCTGCTTGCAGAACAACATCCATTTGTAAATACATCTTAAATTTGAGTCCAATGAGATGGACAATAGCAATGCATCACTTAGCTGCATAAATATTTTATGTAGTTGACCATGCAAAAATCAGGAGCAGATTTAGCCTTTTTTTGTGTACTGTAGGGATTTAGTGTTTGTGGACCACATTTCCATTTCATAAACAGAGTTATCGAACCAAAACTTGTTTATAAACTGGGAATGCTGTTAAATACATTGTCTCTGATGTTCTTTTAGGCTGACAAATTGATAGCTTTACAGCTACTTCTATAAAATTATATACACATGACTTAAAACAATGGACTAAAAGAGTCATGTGGAAACTAATAGTATTTGATAATTAGGAATTACTATTTTAATAGCTAAATCAAAAGAAATATACTAATTGCTATATTACGTTTCAATATTCACCCACTTAAAACAAGATGCACGTTTCAAATTTACATGCACTTCACTTTATTTATAACACTGCAATAAAGAAATTAAAAAACAAGCTCCAAATGTCAGAACTAGAATTACTAAATTTGGCCCCCATTTTATGGAGGCAGAATCTAGAATTTATAAACCTTTCCCTTTTTTGCTTATTTCTCATTCTATGTGACTGCTGAAGAGTATAAAGATATGCTATTGTCATTTTGTAAATTAGAAGAAAGACTTTAGATAAATTTTGTAGGATAGCAAAAAGCAATACTAGATTGAGTTCCACCAAGTAAACCTCTAAATGTACTGTCTTTGGTAAATAAGTTAACTCACCTTGTGCTTCTTTTTTGCCCTTAGGTATTTATTTTTCTTATGCGTTTATTTCAAACTCCATGAAATCCTTGAAATTTAACAGACTGATGGTTTCTTTACAGAATGAGTAAAAGATTATGGTCATTGTTAGACTGAAGGGAATACTTAGATGCCCCTGGACTGTCACCACTAAAACAGGTGAAATTAGGAGCTAAACTACAGAAAATGTATAGCTCTTTTGCTTTGCTGTTTCATTCAAAGTTGCAAGAAGCATGTAAATCTTACAATCTAACTTTAAAATAAGTCTTCTGGCAGAAAAAGCAATGAATTTTGTTCACTGAGTAAAAGTCACTAAAATACCAATTTTTTAATCATTTTGTGCTTAAAGTTAGTATATGCACGAAGTAATATCACAATATTTTTAATAAATATCACTCTGATTAAATTCAATCAACCTCTTACTCAGAATTTGGGCCCAAGCTGCTGGACAGTTCTAGAGTAAATGGACAATTGGACTGCAATGAGTTGAACAGTGTTTCCCAAAATTCATGTCTACCTTGTACCTGTGAATATGAATGATATCTTACTTGGAAAGATCACTATTGATCTAATTAAAATAAAAAGAGGTCATACTGGATTAACATGAGACTTAAATCCTTTATTACCTCTATAACAAAAGAGAAAATTAATTAATCATTCATTCATGAAGGGAGGACTGTCACTGGGAGGTGGAGTCAGAGGTAGAAGTGATGTAGCTAATAACACCAAAGATTGCCAGTAACCACTGATGTTAAGGGAAAGCATGGTACAATTTCTCTGACAGAGCTCACATAAAGAACCATTACTACCAAGTCTTTTTTTTTTTAACTTCTGAGTTCCTGAACTGTGAGATAATAAGCACTATTTTTTTTTTATTTTTGAGCTGCTCACATGGTGGTGTTTTGATAAAGCAGTCCTACAAAACTAAGAAATGGAATTTGACCAAACTTAATAATTATACATTTAATCTGAATTTACGACACTGTTCTGCAAGTTTGTTTTCCCACTCTTGAATAACTATTTTTCACTGATAGAAAATGGAGGTAATTTTTCTTATGTTCTCTTTTCTTCTCCTACAAATCCTCATCTTGGTTTATTTATAATTCTTAACTGTCTCACAAGTTCTAGACTCAGTTGCAAGCAAAACCCTGTGCCTACCCCAAACAACTTACTTTTAATCTACACCATATCAATAAATAACAGCAAATTAGAAGCACACCATTGTTTGAGTTAAAATTCCAACTCATTCATGATTCTCATCTTTCTCTTTCTATCATCACCATAGTCAAATTCCTGTTTGATTTCCCACCAACACATGTTCAAAAATCTATCCATCTCCCCATGTTTGTCATCAAGATCTTGGCCCAAGCCATCATCTTTTATCTTGTATGCTACTGCTATAACGTACTAAATTATACTCCTTTTTTCTGCTTCTGCCCCTTTTATCCATCTTCCACATAGCATCAAAGAGATCTTAAAACATTCATTAACCCTGTGCTGAAACCTATACGTGTCCTATTTAATTAGCCCTTAAAATACCTCCTTCAAATGTTTGTACAAAGCCTAATCATCTTTCTAACTTAATTTCATACAAAGTTTGCCCTTACTTATCATGGTCCAGTCATGTCAACTTTTATTCCTTTTCCATGAACACATTGACATTCATCTGGCCTGTTATAGATTTTATCTAGATGTTCCTCCCAAAGACTCAAGCACTCATAGGTAGGGCTTTTGAAAAATAATTAGATTAAAAGGGCACTACATCTGACTTGCTATAAGTGGATGGGGTCTGGCCAAAAGTGGCGAACCTCTGGAGGTGTGTTCTGGAAGTGTGCAGCTGTCTTACTGGCTCCGCTCTTCACTCTCTACTTCCTGACCACCATGATGAAAAACCTTCCTCAGCAGCAAGCCCTTCTGGCAGGCCCTTCCAACAGGCTCTTTTCTGAGATAGAGTCTCCCAACTATAGATTTGAAGCCCAAACACATGAGCCCAAATATACTTCTCCTTTAATTTGTGGGTATAACCTGTTTTGTCTCAGTAGCAAAGAAACTAAGACATGGCCTCCTTACTTTTTCCCTTTGCTGTATTAGCTGTTCCATCTACTTGGAGTTCTCTTTTGTTAGATCTTCATGTAGTTGAGTTATTCTCATCTTCAAGATCTCAGTTTATTATCTTCACCCTAATGGCTTCCCAAGACTTCTAATCCCACCTGTCACACTCCATTATGTTCTGTTTCATTTGCTTCTTAGCACTTAGTACTATCTGCTTCACTATAAACCCTTAAGAATGAAACCCTTTCATTTCATTATTCATTGTTCAAGCCACATGGCCTGTCAGAGAAGAAGCAGACAACAAACACTGCTGAAGATTTATTATTCTATAGGCACAGTACAAATTGCAGCCAATAATCACAAAGATATAATTTCTAATATATAAAACTTCAAATTATGTTTTTTCAAGTCATATTTTTATGTCCATTTGTAATTTTTAGTTAAACTGCAAGACAAAATTATCTCTCCACCTTATAAACTTTATGGCTCTTTTGCTGTGCCTTGTTTTATCTCAAAAGTGTATTCTCATAAGTAGATAAAGAGAATGAAATAATTACTGCTGATCACCAATTTTGGGAGGCAGCTTCTGTTGCTAGCCCTTAACAATTTCAGAAGGTAGCAATGCCATCTGATTTCCTGAGAGGGGTCAGGGTTCTTAGTGTCTGTAGTAGCAGTCTACTGACACTCTACTGGTACCAAAGCTAAGTAACGGAGACACCATTTATATTCCAGTCAACTCTATTTTTTCCCCAAGATTATTCATTTGTGACTGTTTAATGCTCTGATATGTAATTCATACTAAACTTCTTCTACAAAATCTAATGAGAAGAAAAAATATGTATCATTTTTTCTGTGTCCTTACATCTTTTTGAGGATGGGAAATAATAATTAGTGAATAAATGTTACAAGAAGACATTTATACATTTATTTCATTTAACCCTCTTAATACAATCCTTCTAAGAAGATATGAAAATTGCTGTTAAGGGGTTTTCAGATCTTCCATCTGTTGTTGAGCATCGCTCTGTTTACTTCCGAATTTCATGCCCTTTCACTGCTTTTGGGGTGTGACTCTGATATCAAAGGAATATTGCTTTAAAAAAGAGATCTAGGTTACATAAGAAGCCTCCTCCTGACTGAATGTAAACTTAGATAATATGTTTGGTTTCATGTCAATGCCTCAAGAAATCTTCACAGTAGTATCCCTTGTTTTTTTATAAGAATGTTTTATTTTGTTTGTTTGTTTGCTTGCTTGTCTTAACCCAGAATTCCTGAATAGTTTAAGAGTAAACTAATTTTCAGGGTTTTATTTCAGAGTATTGTCAGACTGTTGTGTTTATACAACAATTTTCTTATAATATTTCAGACAGACAACGAAAAAAACCAGTGACTGATTTTTTTCTTTGTAAAATACGTTTTACAGAAAATATTTCTAACTTCCAATTCCACTGACCCCACATAAACTCTTCAAGTTCAAAACTGATTTTAAGTTTGGCAGTTGTATTGCCAGCTATATAAAGGTGAGGGAAATGTAAGATTAGACCTTCAAGTTTGGGAAAGGAAGATGTAATTGATAGAATTTAGAAATCACATGTTCACTTTTGGAAAACAAGTACTATTCACTTCAGGTAAAGATATTTTTGAAGACTGGATAATATTGATAAAAATTATAACTGTGTCAAAAGCCCTCTTGAACACATATTGGTTAATTGTATGTATTTTACATATTCCAGAATGCATAATTAGAACAGATGACCTGAATATACAACAAAGTGACTGCAATTGAATACGTTTCAGAAAATTTTAAATTATGTTCATAGAAGAACACATAATTGTCCCACCAAAAAGCAAAAATATTTAATAAAATGAGTGTTTGATACAAGTATATAATATTTTCTGAACTTTGTCTCTCTCCTTTAACAGTACGTAGATACACAGTGATTTTTTGTGTGTGTGTGATAGAAAATGCTGCAATTTCTAAAGCTGCTCATTGAGGGATTCTGACCCATAGCCAAGAGCTATTTCAAAATATGGGTAGATCTCTTTTCTGCCTGAGGACAGAAAGCAAGTTGCTTCCACGTCCCTGCATGCTAAGCCCCTTCTCTTTCAGCTGTTGTCCAATATCAGAAGTAAAAGTTACTTTCGCTATTAAAATGCTGACAGCAATCAAAGTGGAATGCAGTCAGTTTTTCTTCATTTCCTGTTAAATCAAATGATGTATCATTTTGTAACACTGAATTTCCCCATTCACTTAGAGAAATAGAAGAGATTTCAACTGCTCCAACAGAATAGAAACAACTACTAAATTGTTCTCAGAGATGGGTCAACAATAGGTCATTGTGAGCATAGTTGGAGATAATTGTGACATACATTCACAATTCCTGGCACTGTCTCCATTCTCATCAAACAGAGTTCAAAGAGACTGCTATAGATATCAAAGGTTACAACCTTCTCATCTTCCTGAACTATCGTCGTGTTTTGTCAAACCTGGTTTCCTGTTTTATTTTATTTGCATCCACTATATTAAAACAACAGTGCATTTTGTCATTGCTGTAATTTTTTGAATATAGTGTGTTTTTCATATTTTCATAGAATCTGAGCAATTTAGAGATAAATTCTCACAGCATCTCTTCAGACTTCCCACATATATTCAAACACAAAATGCAATTATGTCGTTCATATCAGGAGAGAGAAACCAAGAAAGGTTAATGCCACAATGCTTTCAACAGAGTTTGCTCTGAATCATACCATTTTACACTCTGTGAAAGAAATCACTTACAGATGAAGACAGAAGAACTGAACCAAATAAATCTGGATCATATTAGTGGTATCAATTCAGGCCTTGCCTTTTGATTCTTCCAAACTTGCTAAAATTTGAACACGTATGAAGGTACCAACATTCTTCCCTTTTATATTTTTTTTTAACTTATTTAACTCACAGGTTGGGAGATTACAGGAAGGAACAGAAGGAAGACAAATACATTTGGGATGTGAATCATTTACATTAAGAAGAACAATAGTGTTAATTGATAAGTTTTAAACTGTTTAAAACAGTTGACAAACTGTGATGGCCCTAAAAGGGAAAGAAAGGGAAAAAGAAAAAAAATGTATTTATACACAAGATAGTTAAAATAGTTGTACAGCCAGTTTCTCTTAGTTCATTGAAAAGAAAGGTTTCAGATAATATTGTTTGGACAAGATATCATGCCTTATCATGTATTCTGAATAACTACAATGGAGACAACAATACACAATGTACTAATTATTTAACTCTCCTACTAACCTGTTCTGAAACTGTTTTACTGTTATTTTTTCTCTTTATAATAAAAAACAAACATACCTAATACTAATCTAATTTTGAAAAGAATATCAGCAAAAAATATTTTAATATCTTACCTCTACTGTTATTTTAGTGTTTTAGTGTGCTGAATTTTTTTTGGGAGGGGAGTAATTTTTAAAATAGTGTTCATGTTGCCATTGCAAAATTTTCTTGTCAAGACTGATTTTAGTCTGCTGATTGGAACAGGCTTAAATTTAGCAAGGAACAAATGCCTAAGAATTTCTGTGTCACTACTACAGCTCCGTGCCTGTCAACTGCTACCCCAGCAAGGCAAAGGCAGGGCACCACACGAGGGAAGGCCAAGCAAATCTGTGGGGTTGGGTAGACGTCAAGGACTTAGAAAAGGACAGTTGCAAGTGAAGTACCAAGCTATGCAGATTGAAGGAAAAAAGATATAAAGTGAGTTTAAGAAGGAAGTCAGATGAAACTCGAGTTCCTGAAGCTGTGGGTTATGATCTGAGTATCAGAGATGGGAAATTAGACATTTAAAAAGACAGCACTTAGAAGTCCAGGTATCAAGAGACTCAAGGTCAAGGCAGGAATCTAAACAATCAAAGATAGCGCAATATTCAGGACAAAAAAGAAATGAGCTTCAAGCCACGAAAAGGCATGGAGAAACCTTAAGTTACATGACTAAATGAAAAGGTTCATTTAAAACTCTACCTATTGACTTTATGATGATTGGAAAAAGCCAAACAAGACATTGAAGAGATTAGTGTATACTGTTGATTAGGAAAGAGAAAGGGAAGAATAACAGTGGATATGTTTCATTAGACATTTGTTAAAACTTAAAATGTATGACCTCAAGAACTTACCCTAGGAGCGTTGTGAGTTTGAGGCCGGCTTGGGCTACAACGTGAGCATAAGGTCGGCCTAAGCTACACAGTGCAACTCTGCCTCAAAAAACCAGGACTGGGAGTTTAGCTCAGTGACTTAAGCGCTGACAGGCGCGAGGTTGTGAGTTCAATCCCCTGCACCGAAAAAGAACTTACCCTAATGTACACTATGAATATTCAGAGATAATAATGCTTCAGTGAAGATTCATTTGTTGTATTAAATGTGCCCCCCTTATGTGAGGTGTTGACAGTAGTGGAAGCTATCTCTATATTCTGCTCAATTTTGTTGTGAACCTAAAGATACTTTGAAAAATAAAGTCTATTTTAAAAACGGTACCATCAAGGTTATCTCAGAACCAGTAGCAAAACAGCGTCAACACTGATCCAGAAAATTGGGCAAAAAGGATCCCAAGTATACCTTACCATCTGGAGAGCCCAACACTAGCAATAAAGAAACAAAAGTGACACTAGTGTAGAGTGATGCTATGGACTGAATTGTGTCCTGCACTCAAAGCCCTAGTCCCCAGGATGTTGGTATCTGGAAGTATTGTCTTAGAGATAATTAGGTTTAGATGAAGTTATAACACTGGGCTCTTGTGATGGGTCTGGTATCCTTAAACATTTTTTTTTTCTTTGTCATAGGCATACATCCCACAAGGGTGGCTATCTGCAAGGTAGAACCAGAATAATTGACAGAACTGATTTATCCCAGTAAACCACCCTGATCTCAATCTTTTAACCTCCAATACTAAGAAAATAAATGTCTTTTGCTTAAGTCATTCAGTCTATGATATTTTGTTGTGGCAATATGAGGGGAAAAAGATAGTTAATGTCTGCTGTGTCCCACTTCTCCTGAAATCAAGGCCCCTAAGTCTCAACCTAAAATTTAGATATGGTAGATATTGAGTGTGCTATTCAGTTCTTAAAAATTTCCAAGCCTTTCTCTTTTTGCTCTTCAGACAGACTCATTCAAATCCTTCACTAGACACAGGAGAAATTGCTGAAGGTGAGAAAAAGTATTTAAATATCTACAGTCCAATTTGTTTCATGCACAACCACTACGTGACTCTGAATGAAAACCTATTCTTTAGTATAGAAGATATAAAAATCTTAAAAATGCAAATGTAACTAACTTAGTGAATAAACCCACACATACCCACTGGCTCTTCAGTGCAAGGTACAAATACAAAGAAAAATAGAGAAAATATGGGTAAATATGGTACTTTATCTCATTTGTTTTAAAACTCCATCATTAAAATACCTTCAAAAAAGAGTTGTCCTCTGAATTTCTATTCTCAGATTTGCTGAATAATTCCACATTAATTATAGTCATTTTTCACGTATTTTGACTCTTATTTCCAGAATAGCTCAATAATTGTCCTAGCATTTTTTGTTTTTGTTTTGTTCTCCCCTCGAGGGACAATGATTAGAATCTAGCAATACGCCAGAAGTACTGTGCCCTGAGAGGCGGGGAAGGTTCAGACCAAGGGCTGTCTCTTTGATGATGCGGTGAGGGCCCGGGGAAAGTGACATGAGGTGAAGGTCCTGTCTCTGTGAAGTGAGCCGGATGCATGAAAGAATGTCGTCCCCACCTGTGCTTTTGCCAGTGTCAGTAAGAAAATAAAACTGTAAAAATTCTTTTCTGGATATGATACCTAAGATGAAAGTAGCAATAATAAGAACTAAAACTGGACTCAGTTTTAATTAAAGGAGAATCGATATTTCTAAAGGCACTAAAAGAAGGAAATTCTGAGGACCTCAAGTAGGGAAAGAAGGGTGCAAGAAATAATATTCAGGAACAGAGACAAAGTTATAAATCACAGTAACCCCTTGGCAGCCTGTTCTGTGACTATTGCAACAGCAATGTGAACAAGGGGTTGGCTACTGTATCTCCCCAGTTCTACATCTGCTTTAGCTGTCTTCAGAGCACTTGGGTCCCCCAAGAGACTCTCTTTTAGAAATGCCTATTTCTCTCCAATACTAAAACAACATTAAAATGACAAGTTCAACAGCTTCTTTTACCAGCACCATTTATTGAGAGCCTACTAAGTGCTAGATACATTCTCTCACCTAATACAGCCAACTCCATAAGTGCCCTTTTCTCTATATCCTGTATAGACACAGAGATTTGGAAATAATAGTTTGACAAAGTCCATGGTTCTGGAATTATATCGCATTCTTCCAGAATTATGTGGTGCTACGTTGCATTTGTGATTTTTCAGAAATTTGATACATTGTTTTATGCTAAAAATAAGCATATATAGCTATTGCATATAAAGCATCACTAAGTTTATAAGAATTTTAAGATAAGAGAGAAAACGTCAAAGAAATTTCTAGGTGTATTTGACCACTGTGAGAAATGCCTCGGTTCTTTCTCAGCTTCATCCTCCTGTATTGTTAGGTATTGTTATGTTGAAAAGTGACTGCTCTTTCTATGCACCCTCTTTTACAGCAGTCAGAACTACAGTTTTCATAAATAAAATATCTGAAGAAAAATAAAAAAAAAGTGTGCCAAACAAAAATATAAAAGCTTAGGTACAGAAAATAAACCAGAATCTTTTGTGTTTTGATTGACATGCACCCCAAGTTCACACTTCGTACCTGTTACTTCAGGCACTAGAAAAGATGACCAGCTCACACAGCCTGAGGTGAGCATGAGTCGCCTCTGCGAAGGTTTGGAGATATTCTAAAATTCTCCCCTCAGTCACCTTCCTTGGCCTCTCTCAGGAAAGAGCACAGCATCTAGCCCTCACTCGGCTCTAGTACAGCTTTACAGCGGCCCTGACCTAAGGAACCATCCCTTTGTATGGCTGCAAACATTCCTCCTGCTACCCTTTCCACACTAACTCTATAGATGTCCTCTTTGCAATCTGAGAGCCAAGAACACGTGCTGGCAGATTCCTCCTCGGGATGCTTCCTGGCTGCAGTAATCCTCTCCTTGCTCATGACTCAGCCCTTCCCACTTTTTTTACTCCTTTCAAACATGAGTATTACCCCCCCACACACACACACACACTCACATGCTATTTAAGGGGGAGCTAGGTAAGTGCAAAAAGTTTCCTGAGCATTCAGGTGGCTTCAGTGTTTGCTGGATCATCCAAGCAGAATTCCCACCTCATGACACTCACAACCAGGGCATAGCTTTCAGTACCTGCCAAGAATGTTTTTATCCGAGGCGGGAGGTTTGACTATGACATCTTTGAAATCCCAAAGGTTTACATGGGGTTTCTGTATTCCAAGACTAAGTGGAAGCCTATAACATGAAATAGACATATTTTAAAAATCCCAAACCAATGTCTCCAAAAACACAGTCTTCCTTTACATCTTTTTCCTACACTGTCCACCCGGGTCCCACAAAAATTCCCAATTACTGCAATGGATCGTATATCAATATATAGGAACTGGTGAATGAACAGTGACCCTTAAGTTTCTTCTCAAACATTAGAACTTATTGATTCCAGTGAATCCCCCACAGGCGAAAAGGGTAGGAAGACCCCAGTGTGACCCAATTGCTGCTGCCCTATTTCCTTGAGCAATGTACAAACCAATAGAGCTGGCAACAAAAGCCATCGAATCACATTGCCTAAAACAATCTATCTGCTGTCCTTTTGCCATTGAAAATAGCTTCATCATCCTCACTAAAATAGCAAAAACAGACTTTCAATGGCAAAGAATGTATTTCAAAACCTATAGTGGAAAGTATCCAAAGATAGAGGTTTCTTATCCTGCTTTTCTCTATTTTTGCTTTGCAACAAATTCCACAATGAAAAACTGGAAAGAAATTACTCTTCATTGTCCTCATTCCTTTCCGAATGAATTTACAAATCTTCCATTTTGTCTCTCCATCAAAAAATTACCAGATTTGAAAGCCTGAAAGATATGACCCAAATTCGCCTCATTTTTTTCCTCCAATCACAAAAGTACAATAGTTTTTCATTTTTTTTTTTAGCAGAATATGACTTTGGTGCAGAAGTTCTTTATTTTGATACAAATCACATTCAGCAAGAAAACATGAATAGTCAATATTTCCTCATGTATCATACTGTTCATCTACAATAACCAATTTATTCAAAGAGATTTATAAGCTCACCACAAGCCACTGCTTAGCAGTGACAAAACTGATAAGAATTTCACTGTATTTATGAAACTACAACTCTTCTGGTTGGGTAAGAAGAAGGTATATATAAAGACACACAACTGAGTACATTCTTACATGAGTACAGATGGGATTAGGGGGTGGTGAAATTGGCATAGCCACCTCAGGCTCTAAGCAGGAGCAAGCGTGGCTGCAGTTCCCTTGGGTTCCCTTTCAGGAGCACTTCTTATAAGCCAAAACTGTATGTATGAAAATGTGAGCTCCTTTATATCTTTGACAAGTGTCAGTGCTAAGTTTCTATTAAATGCAAATTTGATCTTTTATAAAATCATGTTTAAAGTTAATATCACAGTGCAACAATTAGACTTCTGTGTGCTTTTAAGACTGAGTAATTGCATTCATTTAGAAGCTACCTTGTGATATGTATAAAACAGAAATCTCATCAGCTAATTATAACACAAGTCAAATCCTGCCCCCAAAATATAAATAAAGCCAACCCACACTTTGCTTATTTACTTGGTTCCTTCTACCTCAGAATTCTGGTCCTTGAAATCAATAGCCAATGATTTATTCTGCAGAATTGCTTTAGTTCCAATACATAAAATATGAGATATTTAGGAAAAAGTAGGATTGCAGGTCCATTCAACTATATGCTCAAAACCTGAACATTTTAGTCATGGTAATATAGTCTTTCAAATATATATTCCAGGTACGTAGGACAGGTATTTTCACTAAAGAGAGAGGAAAAATAATGAAAGCTCTGAGAAGTTAAATTACTTTTTCTAAGACACTAATTTTGTGAATTAAAGACACAATATCAGAACATGATTCTTCAGATTTTAAGAAATGTCCTTATTGTTAATAAAATCTTTCAAAAAAAATCACACCCATTTCTCTGCCTTATACAACAGAAGCTTCTGAAAATAGTTTAAACATTTTTGAGGAGTGTAAAAGAACTTTTAACAATGACCAATTGAACTATACAATCATACATTGTTATTTTCTATATTTGGATTGTGAAATTCTGCTTTTCCCCAAACTGTGCCACTTCAAAACGCTCTTCTGTTCAGAAATGCAAACTTTATTTTTAAACTGGCACTGAGAATCCTTAGAGGGCAACTGAGTGGTGTGGAAGTTAACCTATCCTACACCGAGGGAATGACGCCACGTCCTAGCAGATGCTCCTCTTTCTCTTGCCTGGTGTTGTTTCTAGACACTCCCACCACTTGTAAGGTGTGAAGAAGTTGTCCCACCTGCCACTAGTTTGTAATTCCCAAAGACCCAGGAAACACCGTCTTTTCCCACTGCTTCTTGTTTCCTTATCTCCATCATCTGTTTTCTTAGGAAGATTTAGGTTACTACATGGAACACACAGCAACAGTGTTACTTTGTTCATTTAGGAAATAAATAAGTCACATTTTCTTTCACCATTTTGTCTTTGTATCTATGGTCCTTTTCAACAATTGTTTTTGCAGTTGGCACTCAGAATATATCTAAGCATGTTTATTTTATTTTCATATTTGAATTTGTGGTTGATCAAAGTTGGATTACAAATAGATATGAATGTTGACTTTTGAAGAACAAATTATTCTGAATATATACATCTTAAATGTCAGTGCAGTAAATAAATGAAAGAAAATAACTCGGTGTGGTAAATAAAGTAAATTAAAGGGCATGTTTGTTCATTTATTTTAATTGTAGAAATTTATGGTGTACTGTGTAGTAATTTGACAGTAGATAGTGTGTAATGATCAAATCAGGGTAGTTAACATTTCCATCTCTGTAAACTTTTTTTTAATTAAAGGATATTTTGTGTCTCTTTGATTTATGTAGGGACTGCGGAATGTTGTGAAGCAGAGAGACTTAGTGACCCTGAAATTCTCAACCTCCTTTTCTGAAACTTTCTAAAAGATGATGTCAACAAGCAAAAACTGCTTCCCAAGTTCATTACTAACCTACAAGCTACAAATCTACTTTTTCCTTTCTCACTCAAAAATTAGCACATAGAATAAAAATGAGTGTGAATTACATTATATGAGGGATAACTATCCCAAAACTAAGTATTTAGCAGATTTGGCTCTTTATCTACCATTATAAATTAATACCAAAACATATTTAGATTTTAATAAAGCAAGGTGGTCAGAAATAAGGGTTCAAATTTTCCTGCGGCAGTTGTATGATAGAAAAGTAAAGCAACTTATCTAAGATCATACAGTTAGTGGTGGCATTTCTATACCTCTAAGTTCACTGAAGCATGAGGTATCTCATGCTGCTACACAGTTAAAATGTAAGACCAAAGCATATTAAAATACTGTAGACAGGGAATCTAATGATTTTCAAACTGATTCATATTATCAAAGCAGGGTATTACTTTTCATGATAATTTAAGACATAAAAGCTATTAACATTTCTTAATAGTGGTAACAATCAATGAGAAATATCTGGCATGTAGAAATAACCCAAATGACAAAAAAAATGAAAGGTTCTTAAAGCAGAAATAAGACATTTAAACTTGTAAACATCTGATTTTCATGCCATATTAGCCAAAAATGATTTCCCAGGCAGTAGCATCGTAATAATCAGTAAATATTCATATGATAGGAGATAATTTCAATTCTGAATAAAATAGTTCCTAGTAAGCTCATACCTAACCCAAAGCAGCAAGGATAAAAGTAAAGTCATCTTCAGGCAATTATTTTGTGTAACTGGCTTAATTCATTTTTAAATAAATTGGCACATAGACAATTGATATGAATTTTATTACAAAGTTATATTAATTAATCAAGAGAAAAGATGCAAATCTTTATGGCTCAAAGTGATATGTATTCTTACTTAATGGTAGATTTTACCGCTGTTTAATAATGAACATACTTATATTACATAAATACATACATGTTTAAAAGTATTACTTTTTAGTACAATATACTGGTACCGTGGTTTTTATTACACGTGATTCTTAACTCCATTAATCAGAATGCAAGCAAAACTATTTATCAGATACATTGAACATTCCATCTATTTCACACAAGATTTATACCCTCAGTAATAAATTAAATTCCACACCCTCTTTTGGGGTAAAAAAGTCTTTCTTGCTTGATTCTGAATCACACCCTCTATGCTCTATTAGAGCCTACTACATACTCATGGGTGTTGAAGTAGGAGATATATATGCTTATATAGTATATACACACCCATACTTATCCACACGTAAGTTTATAAGTATATGTGTATATATTGTGCATGTGTATGTAAGTGTGTACAACTGTAACATAAGATGTACTTGCAATCATTCTGTCATTAAAGTAGTGTTTACTATTGCTCAGCTATCTTCTCATTTGACATAAGACAGGCAAATCATTTTAGCAGTCCAGGCTGTCCTCTCAGAAAATAGCAAACCTATATAATATGGGCAAGCAAACAGGGCGGATCAATGAAATTGGTTGCAATCAATAAGGAGCTTGTAGTTGGTCTTCAGCAAAGATTTTGAAAGGAAAAATATCTACATAACTGAAAGACAGAGTTACAAGCTGTAACATTTGTTTGAATTGAAGCTTCATCTGAATTGCTTGTGGAGAATAAAATAAACTATAGACATACAACTGAACATTCTCTCTAAAAATGAAAGCCAAAACTTGTGAAAGGTTAGTTGAAGATGAAGAGCTAAACAACTTTTGTGAAACCTGAAAATAGATTCATTTTAGCAAGCTTGTTCTTTTAATGCACATCAGGGAATTCAAACTATGCTTTGTATAAATTCATGTAAATGTAGAATCATTTCAAGTTCCCAATGCGCATCTAAACTTTTAATGCTTCACAGACTATAATATGTCAAGTATTTCAAACTTGCAGACAATCATCAACAATAAACTATTAGCCATTCATTCGGGACACAAAAAGAAGAAGAAAGAGAAAGAGCCTTGATTATTCAATCTCCTAAATATATGACTTTTAATAGAAAGTTTTAAGGTTAATTGGGGATCTTAACTAAGTAATAAGAAAACTATGTCTAAATCATTTTTTCCAAAGTTCAATGGAATAGACTTTTTTCCTTAACTATTCAGTTTCCACTCTTAACTTGTGTTAAGTAGGAGGAAAAAAAACTTTAAAAGCCCAACTCCTTCTGCATAGAAATCTATGAGAAATTTAGTAAATTTATATAAAATGATTTGCTGAGTATTAACCAAAATAAACAGGTTAGAAAATCAATGTCTCTATCCTCAATTCCTTTCAATTCCAAATTCTAAACATAATATAAAAACCCAATATGTTAATGAGATTTCAAAAGAGCAAATATGAAATGCAAAGTATTTTTAGGTATGAATTTTGTAATTCAAATGTATAAAAACTAAAATATAAATAACTATAGTTTACATAGATTCTGTATTTAATATGACATTGATATCAATTTGCAGTATATTAAGCATAAGTTTGTAAGTATACATTTCTAAAACACTTTAAAAACCCTTAATTGCAGAGTAGTTTAAACATTACTCAGCTGCAGGTTCATTAATGTATCTTTAAAGGAGGTATTTCTACAAAACACAACAATTGTCTGCTCAATTTTCTAAAACTAATTTAGAATCTAGGACTTATTAATGACACAGTTTTATTTTCAAGATTGTAAGCTCCAAGAGGATTTTTAAAATCTTTTTGTTCACTACAGTATTTCCATCTCCTAGAATAGTGCTGCACGTTGGATGGGTTCTACACATCTTTGCTGAATGTTGAATGAGTATGCTAAGTTTCACTTCTTTCCCCGAGAGTGTGTTGTTCTCTCTTGTATAGTAAGGCTTGGAGGAGACAGACTGTAAAATTTTTTTCTTCACTTGGTCCAGGCTTGTCTTGAATGTACAGTTAATATTTTCTCAGAATATTGTAGGCTGCGATTTTTAGAAATAAAATTTTATTATATAATGTTGCTTTTAATCACATTGAATTGAAGAATTTTTTAGAATGTATTGTGTCACTCAAGTACAGTGTTTTTAAAAAGTTCCTTGCAAAGCTTCTTAGTGAAAGAAGCTAACTAGCTATGTGAAAATGTACCAATTTACTCTGTAACTAGGACACTGATGTGAACTGGAAATTTTTAAATGTTCTAAGGATTAGAATTTTAAAAAGACATATTACTCAATCTTGTTTAAAAAGTTCCTCTCACTCAATTTACTCTGAGAACCTTTCTTGAATATCAGTAAAAATAAAACATTTTGAAAGAAAATCCAAAAAATAGACAATCTCACTGCTTTCTTAAACCATGCCCACTGACAGAAGTTGGTAGGTAAAACATTGTACGAAGTTCATCTCCTCCAAGACAATATACTTCAGAACTCACGAAAGAGATCACACTGCACACTTTACTACCTATTTCCCAGAAACAATACATCATTTTTTTGTCTCAAGAACTATATTTGGAAATGCAATATATGTTCCTTTTTTTTTCTTTTAAAGAGAATAAAGTCAAACAAAATAAAACAGGATAAAGCTAATCAGAACAGAACAACAAAAGCAATGCAAAACTTCAAAACAGGACAATGGGAAATCAAAAATGGCTACCATAATGTCTCTTGTTTTCTTCAAAATAGCTGTCCATACCATCAGACACAATAAAATCAAACAAAATAAAAAAAAATAAAACCAATCAAAACAAAATAATGAAAGCATTACAAGACTTTGAAACCAAATAATAGGAAATCAACAATGGCTACCATAATATACCTTGCTGTCTTCAAAACAGCTGCCCATACCATCAGACATAGTAAAATAAAAAAAAGACAGTAAAATCAAACAAAACAAGACAGAATAAAACCAAACCTAACAACACTATGAAAATGATATATGAATTCAGAACAAGATAATAGGAAATTAACCACCTTCTCTTTTTAGATGCTTGCTCCTTTATCACTTTCACAATATCTGTTGTGTATTTTGGACCCCACTAACTCCTTAAGTTTTTAATGCTAGGGAGATAACACACTGTTCACCCATATGAGTCTGAACCATTTCACCCTTGAACATTATCTCAAGTTGCAACTATTTATCTACAAGCATCCTGAGATCATCCTTCTTTATAGCTGTGTAGCTTTCCATTGTATAAAAATATTGTATCTTTTTTATCCTTTCTAGGGTTGATGGGCAAGCTCCCCCTGCTTTTTTCTGGTTTCCTGTCACATGGAACAATTGATTTCTCTCCTTTGACTTTTGGTCTATACATTTCCTTTCAAATTAAATGTGTTTCTTATACACAGCATATTGATGGATCTTGTTTCTTGATCCACTCTCCCTGTGTTTCTTTTTATTGGTGAATTGAGGCCATCTACATTAATGGTTACAATCAGCATGCATTGGCTCATTTCTGCAATGCTGTCCTCCTGGTGTTGGTCCCCGTTTTCCCCTCTGTTAAATTGCCCGTCTTATTTGGCTAGCCCATCTGCTGCTTTTCCTGGAACCGTGGTCATCTTTATCTCTCTCTAGACTATCCTTCAGCACTCTTTATAGGGTTGGTTTAGTGGTCATGAATTCCTTTATCATAGAAGTATCTTATTTTTCCATCAATTTTGAAAGGTAGCTTTTCAGGGTACATCAATCTTGGTTGGAAGTTGTTTTGTTTCAGGATTTGAAACACCTCACTTCAAGTTCTTCTTGACTTGATGGTTTGTGTTGAGAAATCTACTACAATTCTGATGGATTTTCCTTTACAGGTGATCTGTTTCTTTTCTCTAACAGCCTTCAATGTTCTGTTCTTGTGCTGAATTTCTGGGATCTTGATTATTATATGTCTGGGTGTAGACTTACTTTGGTTATAGCTAGTTGGAGTTCAACATGCCTTGCTTATCTGTATGCCAGATTCTTTTTCCATGTTGGGGAAGTTTTCTGTCAGTACTTCTGTAAATAATCTTTTTATGTCATTTGTGTCACCCCTACTTTTTTGCTGACATCTGTATCACTCTTAAATTATTTTTCTTTGTATCATCTTGCAGCCATTGAATTATTTCCTGGTTCTTTGTTATTTTTAAGAGATCTTTCCTTTCTTGATTGCTAGCTGCAATTCTGTCTTCAGGGTCTGAAAGTCTACCTGCAGTCTCTTTCAAGCAGTTTTGTCAGATTTTGATGGTGTATTTAATTTCCTGGATATCTCTGAATCTGTTTCATGCATTGTAACTCCTTCCTATATTATTCATGCAAGGTTTCCATCATTTTCCTATGCTCCTCTTTTTTTTTTCTATGTCTTTTTTAGAAATGCTCAAAAATTCTTTCATTATGTTTGTGACTTCTTCTTTTACCTGAGATATTATTTCTGATCTGATTACTTTTACAGCCTCATGAAGCTGTTTCTTTACTTCAGTTGCTATCCTTTCAGAAATTTTAGGTGTCTGACTTCCATATTTTTCTATGTCTGTACCTCCCAGACTTGTTCTGTTTGGGCTGGAGGTTTTAAGTTGTCTTTTGTTCCTTTGTCTTGACATTTTCCTGGGTTCCTTCCGACAAGCCAGTTGTGGAGTTCCAGGTGCTTACCCTGTTGGCTGCCCCGCCACACTGAAGGGGAATGGGCCAGGCACCGGGGTTTCTCTGAACCCAGGTTCCCAGGGAGGCAGTGAGGTGTGGGGCAGGCTTCTCCAGACTCACGTGGCTACAACAAATATTCCCCAATGGCTGTGGATGTGTGGTGGCAGAACTGCTTCTTTCAGACTGCCTGGCTACACCAGGATTTCCCCGATGGTGGCAGGCACATGGAGTAGTGTTGTCTGATTCTCCTGGCCTGCACTGGCTGCTCACGGGAAACAAGGGCCTCCAATGGCAACCTCCGGGTGCATGGGGCTTATCTGGCTGTTTCTCCCTGCCTGCACTGGTTACCTGAGGGAAGTAAGCATCCTGATGGTGGTGGGTGCACAGGGGTGGGTCTGACTGTTTCTCCCTACTCATGCTGGATGCTCATAGGAAGAAAGCTTCCTGATCACCGTATGTGTTCTTTAGCTTGATTGTAGTTCTGAGTCTCTGTTAGATAAAATAAAGACCTAAAATACATTTTAGGAATATCTTTATACTTATGGCTCCCTTTGAATATTTTAAGAACGTTATGTTTTACTTTGTTTTTAAAAATATACATGTTTGTTGTTTAAAAATACAAAGATAAATGAACTGTATGGTTTAGACATTGAAAATACCTGCAACACAAAATTGGTAACTATTATAAGGTAATTATATTTCCTACTTTCCACTTTGTGTATGCTAATGTGTATTCATGTCCGTGTACATTTGTATATTGTGCATTTGGGTAGACAGCTACATGAGTGTATTTTATTGAAATAGAGTCATATCAAATACAATATGCTGAAGCTTGTTCTTTTTCCTTTGATTATATGTCTTCAAACCTCCCATATTACTGTAAAAAATCTTATTTTGTAAAATGGCAACACACTAAAAATTATTATGGCTATACTTTAAAATAGTTATCTCATTCCAGATTTGCAAACAGGCTAATCTTTTGTTTCTGTTCCTCTTTCAAGTGAATATAATTGCAGTTAAATATTTTTTGTGAAGTTTCTGGATCAAAGGACATGTATTGAAAACATATTCAATCAAATGTTTTTTATTTTTATTTATTATTTGTGTGTGTGTGTGTGTGGCACCGGGGATCAAACTCACAACATCACACCTGCCAGGGCAGGTGCTTAAGTCACTGAGCCAAACTCCCAGCCCTAGTTTTTTGAGGCAGGGTCGAACTATGTAGCTCAGTCCAGCCTTGCGTTCGCGTTGTAGCCCAAGTCAGCCTCGAACTCACAACGCTCCTCCTACCTCATCCTCCCGAGTGCTGGAATTAAAGGCATGTGCCACCATGCCTGGCTCAATCAAATTTTTTAGGTAAAGATTGTATTATTTACATTTTCATCAATATGAATGAAATGTACTTCATTATGCTTTCATCAACACTATCAATGTTTTTAATACTCAAAATATTTAATTTCAAATATTGTTGAAGCTATTGGATAGTCTGTGTAGCTTATTTGTTTAAAAGTTATCTAAAAACTGCTTATTAGAGATATTTGTACTTGGCCTTTGTACTACTATTGTCAATATTATTTCCAGGTTTTTAAAATTTTTAAATTTTAATTCATAATTAATTGTACAAATTGCTGGTTTCTGTAACGTTTTCATACATACAAATATCATGCTTTGTTTAAATATACCCTTCATTGTACCATGTCTCTCTCTCTATTTCTCTCTCTCTTTCTCTCTCTTCCTCTCTCTTTCCCCAGTTCATCTTTCCCTTTTGAATTAATTCTTCTTCTTCTACTCTCAGATTATCATTTCTTTTTTACATTTTACGTATAAGAAAACACATAAAAAGTTGTCTGTTTTGGGGTTATTTCACTTAACGTGATCTGCAGTTCCATGATTTTCCCTGCAAATGACACTATTGCATTTTTATTTTACTTGAATAATACTCCATTGTGTTTATAAGCCATATTTTCCTGATCCATTCATCTGATAGAGGCATGTAGGCTGATTCCATAACTTGTGTATTGTGCAAAGTTCCACAATAAACATGGGTATGTGTTTCTCTTTTAGATGCCGATTTTCTTTCTTTTCGATATATATCTAGGAACAACATACCTGGATCATATATCTGTTCTATTTTTAGCATTTTAAGGAGCCTCCAGACCGTTTCCTATAGTAGCTGTATGAAGTTGCATTACAACTAACAGTTTATCAGGACTCCAAGTTTGACCATCATATTTATTTACTTTTTTGCCACAGAGATTTTTTTGGTGCTACACTTAGTAAAAGCAAAAGTGAAAGGAAGTCAAAATATTTAACACAGCTGGTCTTGATGGTCCACTCATATAATTCCAACTCTCCAGGATAATTTAGGAGGGTCACAAGTTCAAACCCAGCCTGGACAACTTAGTGAGATGGTCTATTAAGAATGTCTAAAAAGGATTTGAAAAGTAGTTCAGGGCAAAGGCCCTGGTTTTAGTCCCCAGTACTATCAAAAAAGTTAGCATGATCCCACCTTGAGTTTACATTCATATACAAAAATGGAAAAAAGGAGATAGAAAAATAGTTATGAGGTATATATTTTGTATTACTTTTATGGCTGTACCAGTTTGTATAAACTGAGTATCAGTCCTGAACCTAGGTTTTCTTTTAGTTTTTAGGACTGAAATCTTCATTTTTCTTTCTTCAATCCACATAAAATTTACTTAGTATGAGGACTGGGATAGAAAATGTTACTGATATCCCCTCAAAAGGCTAAATAAGTATTCTATTATCTGTTAAGTAACCCATTTTACTCCAGTGATATAGAATGAAAGACTTATTTTGTATGAAATGCATAACTATTGCAGGGAAAGCAGAAAGGCAAGAGTAAGACAAAGAAATTGGTGCAAAGGCTCTAGTGGGTGAGATGCCTGAAGTATCAGGCAAGAAACCAGTCTGACTGGAAAGGGACAAGCTAGAGGAAAATGAGCAGGAGGTTCCTGCTCATTCTTTGCACCTCAAGGGTTGTTTTTGTTTTGTTTTGTTTTGTTTTGTTTTTTGATGATTCGTTTTAATTTGTTTGTTGTTTGGAATATAGGGATAAATACCAATTTTTAAAATTTTTCTCATTGTTTCCCACGTCTTTGTAAATAGAATTGGCTTACTTTTTTTAGATTGACTTATTTTTAATTTCAGAAATATTTATTTTAGAGAGGACTTTCCCAAAACTCATGAACGTGGAGAGGTACAAAGATATATTTTAACATTTAAAATATGCATTTCCCATCATTCCACAGACACTGTTTTTTTCTATTTTGTGCTTCCTTTTCCTTTCTTTTTAAAATAGACGTCTACTTTTTTTCAGTGATATTTTGTTCTAAAACTAGCTCTAGATGTTTCTACACTTCTGTATTCCTGCTCTAATTTATACTTTTTTTCTCTGCATTCTTAGAATTTATTTTTCT
>RJWM01014207.1:0-51152 GCA_004363535.1 Dasyprocta punctata | reverse complement strand
CTTTAGCTGCACAGACCTTGGTGGCAGAGCCCGTCTGTGTCACCTGTGGCTGAGTGACACAGGTGGGTGCCTTTGTGAGAGGGAGGGCAGAGATAACAGCACCCATCTCACCTCTAGCCAAGGGCAAAATGCATCAACACAATGCCTCCTGGAACACAGAGCAGGGCCTCCGTGAAAGTCGGTTCACACAGCAGAGAGGTTCCTGAAGCTTGTGACTTTCCTGGATGTCGTGAGTCAGGGAGACCAAAAGCAAGGGTAGTTCACTCACTGCAGAGTGCCAGAGCCACGCGCGGGCACCATCCTGTTATTAATTTGTAACAACTCAGTATTGGCCTAAGCTGGTCCAGGGGATTAAGCGGGTGAGGGCCAGCCTTCAGGGGCACTGTGAAGGCATTGCCCTCTGGAGTCCAAGGCAGCTCTGTCATGCTGTCTCCCCCAGCCTGGCCCCTGCCCAAGTGACCCAGAGTAGCGATGGCCCCAGCCATGTCATTCCCACCCCCACCCGCCAGTTCCTCCTCAGGCGTGTGGCTGTGGCGAGCAGCAGGGGCTTCCTGACAGGTGCTAAGGGGCCGGACCGAGGGTGGGATCTGTGAAGCTCCCTTGCTCTCCTCTGCAGTAAAAGCCTCAGTTGCCATCTAGATGTCAGGTTCCCTGGACATCATCTTGTTCGTGCAACTGGCATCGTGTGCCAGGAACTACCCAGGGCTCCATGCTGACTCAGGTGACCCCTTGCTATACCTATGGGGCACAATGGAGGCTCCTGTGGGCCCCTGTAAGGAGGGGACAGAATCAAGGCCATCACCCCCAGTTCAACCACAGCATCTTCTTCCTGGGTCTGATTTATCAGTTGCTGTAGTGCCCCAAGCCTGGGAGGGGGAGAGACTGTTTCATGTCACATAGCCAGGCAGTGGCAGACATGGAACCAAAGCTTGGTGAAATAAACATGTATTTACTCTTTGTCTTCCCTGAGCACCAACCTTTTCTTTCCCATGTCTCCATCCCCAGGTGGTGGGCGCAGGTAGAGCATGTGACCTGAACTCAACCAATCAGTGTACACCATTCCTCTAGACATGCGGATTGGCTCAGAGGTGGCCATGTGACCAGCACAGGACCAATCAGAGTAACTCTCAGGACCTGGGCTAGAGATGCTGGGACAGAGATTCTTCTCTTTCCTGGGAGGGAGAAGAGGTACATATAGCCATAGGAGTTACCTTGGTGTCAGGATGGGGCTGGCGACTGCAGCAGTGGTGGGAAGGTGGAGATGACTGAGGACTCTTGGTGATTTTTAAAACAACTGAATCCAGCTCAAGCCAGGACCACTTAGGGACTTTTCAAATATAAAAACCTCTTTGTTACTTGGGGTTTGTTTGAATCAGGTTTTTAGTTTATTGTAGTGAACACATTCTCCTGCTAACACAGGTCCCCATCCCCAATTCTAGCCATGGCTATGACTGTGGGCGCTTCCAGGCTCTCAGTCCTTTGCCCTTTTAGTTCCTCTCCCCTGACCCCTGAACATGCCATCACTGGGACCCAGTGGCCTGGCCTTGCATCTGCCTTTGACACCAAGGCTACCCACCATCCCAGAGCCATGAGCCCCAGGCACTGCGGTCCCTGAATCATCCGCCTTCGGAGGCCTCTGAACCTGCACAACAAGGAAGATGGCTTTTCCACCAAATTCCCCTTGGCTCTGGCTGGGGCGGTACAGGGAAAGCTCAGAGAGGGCTGCTCCCTCCTTGGTCAGGACCCAGCTGTGCCGCAGGCTTTGGAGGTCACCCAGGGGCTCTCCCCACGTCCCCTCCTGCCTCGGCCAAGGGCAGCAGAAACAATTTGTTTCATGCCTATTATGGGCCAGATGCAGTGCCAGGGACTTTCAGAAAGTCCTTCGCCTAACACCTCATGGCCACCCCAGGCTTCCAGTGTGGATTTGGGGTTCAGCCAGACAGCCTGGGTTTGAATCCCAGTGTGCCGCACACTCGCTGGGTGACCTTGGATTAGTTACTTCTCCGTGCTTTCAACTCTCTCTCCTATAAATTGGAACACCAAATGGTAGACTTCTTTCCTTTGTGGTACTGAGGATTAGACTTAAATCCTTCACAATGAGCTACATCGCCAGCCCTTTTCTTTATTTTTTGTTTTGAGACAAGGTCTCACTAAGAAGCTAAGTTGCCTAGCTTGAACTCAAAACTTCTGACCCTTCACAGAGAGCTAGGATTACAGGCGTGTGCGCCCACAATATCCTCTAGAGTGAGGAGTTAACACACACGGACGGCTGAGAGCCACAGGCAGACAGGGGGTAAACGTGTTACCATGTTACCTATTACTGTTTCCAATTTAAAGATGGGGAAACTGAGACTCAGAAAGGGTGAATAAATTGCCCAGAGCACACAGCTGAGTAAGCCAAATAGGCTGGATTCCAGAAGCAGTGACATATTTTATTGCCACTTGAAATGACACCCAACACTTGCTGCCTGAGTGGGACCAGCCCCCTGGTGTGACAAGTCAAATGTACGAGAACTCCAGCGTCACCTTTGGAACCCAGTAGTAACATTTTGGATGAGGCCCTAGAGAGTGTCCGTATCTACTGCCCAGTATGATGGCCCCTAACTGCGGATGGCTTTTCAGCTGTGGATATGTTACTGGTCTAAACTTAAATCAGTGGTATCAAACACACACTGGAGTTCGATGACTTAGTACAAAAAGAATGCAAATCTCACTGATATTGATATACTGGGTAATATTGGTAATATTTTGGATACCTGGGTTCGATACCATAGCATTACAATTTATATGGCTACTAGGAAATGTGTGGTGTGTTGTATTTCTATTGCACAGCACTCATTAGGCCATTATTCCATTTCATGAAAGAGGAAACTGAGGCTCACGGGAGGATGGGACAGACCTCCAGCGTCCTCCCTAGGGCTCCTCCTGGGGACAGCTGTGGCTGCAGGACATGAGGGACTTGGCCTGTGGGAGAAGGAGGTGTATGTCACAGAGATCCCCGGGCTGTGGTGGCTCTGGTCCGTCCCTTGCTGGTCGCCCCTTCCCACCCGCTCTTCACTCTCAGCCAGCACAGCCCTCTGCTCAGATCCAGCATCAGGGCCCCCCAGAGATCTGAGGGAATCACCTGCCAAACACTTAGATGGAGAGCCCAGACCTGCTCACAGGGCCTTCTTGGGACTCAGGTGCCGTCATCCCTGTCCCGCTGCATGTTCCTGGCTCACCACTGCCTTATCCAAGTCTTCCTGGTGTAGAGCCGGGCGTGGTGGCGCACGCCTTTAATCCCAGCTCTTGGAAGACTGAGGTAGGCGGAGCGCTGTGAGTTCAAGGCGGCTTGTGCTACAACGCGAGCACAAGGCCGGCCTGAGCTACATAGTGCGACCCTGCCTCAAAAAACTAGGGCCGGGAGTTAGGCTCAGTGGCTTAAGCGCCTGCCTGGCAGGTGTGAGGTTGTGAGTTAGATCCCTGGTGCCGCAAAAAAAACCAAAAAAAAGCCAAGTCTTCCTGGTGTCTACCCCACGTCTGTCCCACTGCTGTGTGGGCCTCCTTCCGCTTGGGTGACTCCCAAGGGTTTTCTCAGGAACTGACTGGGTGTGGAGGTTATGCACAAACAACGTGTAACCTTCTGGAAGGAATGTGCCCATAGGGGTGGGAGCCCCTGCTCACCTGTTTGGTGGAGGCTGTGAGGTCCCTATCTGGAGGAGTGATTGAATAGGGGTGCCCTCACCCCAGGATCTCCCAAGCCCTGGCTTTTGGGTGCCCCAGGTAGCAAGGAGCCACTTTCTATGAGAACCATGGAGACGACAGTGGAGGACATTCTTTAAAACTGACTGTGCCTCATTTCTGCCGGTGAGAAGCATGATCCCGAGGCTGTGGGGCTGCTTTGCGAGCTGGAGTTGGTGGCAGGACAGGGGTGTGGGAAAGGGCCTCTGCTGTTCCTGCTGCACAGATGTGTCCGTGGCGGGCTGCGACTTGAGAATGCCAAGATGATGTGTTTTTCCACCCAGCAGGACCTCAGTGGCACCATAGATGGTCAGACCTGAGCACTGTCACCCACCCGGTGCAGGTCTTTTATGTGTCATGCGTCTTGTTAGAAGATGACTTGGGTCCCCAGGACTGGAGACAAATATATTTGTCAGAGAAGAGAGAAACTTACAGGAAGAATGTGGGTGTTGGGGAATGGGTGGGAGACTGGGGAAGGTCTTTCAACACCTGAAAATTACCCCGGATTTGCCCCCCTGGCTGTGAGCTGAGCTCCCTCTCCGCCACAACCAGCCCTAGGCTCCTCCTGAAGTCCCACTCTGGGGTGGGTATCCAGCTCCACCACATGGGCTGAGTGGGTTTGGCTGCACCTCTTTCTTCTCTGAGCCTCAGTTTCCTCATCTGCAATACTGTGACTGCATTCATTCCCTGCCTCACTGTGTGGGGAGTAGAAAGTTCCAAAGAAATTGTACTTGTGAAGTTTCAAAGACCATTGCTGGCACTCAACTAACATGTCTGAGTCTCCTCCCCACCACATCTCCTCTGGCTGCACCCTACCAAAACACTGGCTCTTTGGAAAATATCTGCCTTTGTGGCAGTGAGTTCCCCATCACAGGAAGTATTCAAGAAAAAGCAAAAAACTCCAACAGGTTCTGAGACCAGTTTCAGGCATAAAGTAAGTGCTTTATGCATGTCTGTTGAGTGAAGAAATGACAGTGGTTCCCAGACATAGGAGATAGTTCTAGAACACTGCTAAAACTTGGCTACACATTAGAATCATCCGGGAAGTAAGAACTATAGCTGTCTGCCTCAAAGCCCTGGAGTCCAATTTAGCTGGTCTAAAGTGCAAGCTAAACACTGATTTCTTTTCTTCTTCTTCTTCTTTTTTTTTTTTTTTTTTTTTTTATGAGACAGGATCTCACTATGCTGTTCAGGCTGGCCTTGAACTCACTGTCTAGCCCAGGTCGTCCTTGAACTCATGGCACTCCTCCTGCCTCAGTCTCCCTAGTGCTGGGGTTACAGGAATTCGCCACCATGTCCAGCTTGAACACCTGTATTTTTAAAGTTTCCCAGATGCTTCTTGTTGGGCAAGTTTGAGAACTAGAGCACTAAGGTTTTTTTTTTTTCTTCCAACTTTGAGATAAGATCTTGTTACAGCACAACACAGCGACTACAATCAATAACAGTCTAGTGTACCTTGGAAAACTGCTAAGAGAATGGCTTTTAAATTGTCTTCCCACGTAGGCACACACAATAAGTCTGCAAGATAATACACAGGTGAATTACCTTGATTTAGCCATCCTACAGTGTATGCATAGATGAAAACATTATATTGTGCACCATAAAAACAGACCTTGTAAAGTCATGTATACTTTAGTGTGAAGTTAGGTTAAAATACCTCACATACCAGATGATATAGATATATATTAAGAGGTTTAATATGAATGCATTTCTTTCTTTTGAGTTTTAAAATAATCTTTATTTTTTTAAAAGTTAACATATGCATTACAGGAAACAAAATCACAAGAAGCGAAGAACGAAGTTATTTGCAGTCCTAAGCAGCTTAGCTGGATGTGTCCTTCTGGGTCCCACTGTGCACATACGTGACATTGTGCACATACGTGACATGCCATTTTGTGTGACTGAGTCTGCACAGTGTGTGCCGGGCTTTTCTATGCATCGGTTCACGACTTGTCATTAGGCTGGCAGCAGAGGGGTAGAGATAAGCAGACAAGGAGAGGTGCATGCCAAGTGGTCAGATTTTCCATTTTGGTGAGAGGAATCAAAGTGTCTTCTAACTATGCTATAGAAATATGTTTTTCTTGGTTTTGTTTTGTTTTTGAGACAGGGTTTCACTATGCAGGTTGACCTCAAACCCACCTATGTAGCCCAGGTTGGTCTCAAACTCACAGCAATCCTCCTGTCTCAGCCTCCCAAGTGCTGGGATTACAGATGTGCACCACCACGCCTGGCTGTAAATGGTTACAAAATGTGGTCTCCGATGTCAGGTGCAGAAAGGATTTTCTTTTTATGAGACAGAGCATTCAGGAGTGTCAGCCCAGCCACAGTATTTCAGGAGAATGGTCTGTTGGCACCTGTGTTAAGTGGGGCAAAGGGATCCAGAATTTCTAGGATCACAGAAAGAAAATATGAAGAGTAGCTGTAATCCCAGCACTCTGGAGGCTGAGGCAAGAGGATCACTGTGAGTTCAAGGCCAGCCTGGGCTACAAAGTGAGTTCAAGGCCAGCCTGAACTGCATAGTGAAACCCTGTCCCAAAAAAACAAAACAAAACAAAACAAAACCTGGAGTAAGATGGAGGAGGTGTAGTCCGCTGATACATGGCGCTCCCAGTCAGATGAGAGAGAGGTGCTTCCTGTGCAAGCTGACTACCTCCACACGCAAACGCCCGACTTCGCCCATTGTTTTCCAGCTCACGACAAGCTTTTGTATCCCCCATCGGTCTTGGGGAGTTGGCTGAAATGGGGCCGATGCGGTTGGCTTGCAGAAGCTCACTCGGGCCAGGGACCTCTTCACCTTGGGGAACTGTCTGTAGAATTCCTCTCCTCAAGGCTTTTGGGTCAGATAGAAGAGACACCACCACGGAATATCTGCAGGGAGGCCTTGCTCTGACTCCTTTCAGGGCCCTGCCCTCCAGGGTCTGGGCGGGGGCAGGGAAGCTGGGCCCCTGTTCCCTGGGAACCCCTGGGCTACTGTGGGAGTCCACTGTGCCCTAAGCACGCCCAGGCGTAATCGCCGCTCAGCTTGTTTGTCTCTTGTCTAAGATGAGCACACCTCTTGGGCAGACCCTGTTTTACTCTTCCGTGAGTCCCCAGAAGATTTCCTGACCGCTGGACCAACCTAGTGAGTGAACGAATGGGAAGCAGCCATGGCATAAGACACTCCTGGAGGAACCGGGGGTGGTGACGCATGCCTGCAGTCCCAGCATTTGGGAGGCTGAGGCAGGAGGATTGTTGTGAGTTCGAGACCAGCCTGGGCTACGAAGTGAGTTCAAGGCCAGCCTGAACTGCATAGTGAGACCTTGTCTCAAAAAATAGGGTTGGGGGTTTAGCTCAGTGGCTTCAGCGCCTGTCTGGCAGACACGAGGTTGTGAGTTCAATCCCCAGTACCAAAAAAGAAAAAAAAAAAAGATACTCCTGGGGGAGCTTCCCTGCCTGGAAGCTCTCCCTCCCACCTTCTCACAGTCCCTGAGCCCCCCAGAAGGACCGCCGTCACTTGTCCACGCATGGCCTGTGCATCAGCCTTGTGAGAACGTGCCCAGAGACCAAGTGGGCCCCAAGACCCTCAAGGGCTGCTGTGCCCTGCTCAGTCGGGGTCCTGTGGGGCAGAGGATGGGGTTGCCAGGGTGACTTCTCCTCTCCCCTTTTCAAAAACCCGCTCTGGCCAGAGCTGGGAGGAGATGCATGCAGGTAAAACTACAAATATCTTGGAAAAGGGGTGCGAGGTGGTGTGTTTCTCCTTCCTTCCTGTTTCCCAAATTCCCACGCGTGACCTCAGCAGTGAAGCAAACCAGAGTCCTGTGCAGACTCTCCCGTGACAGTGCCCATGGCTCTGCCTGTCCTCTCTGGCTCGGCTTAGTGCTTTGAGATTCCTTGGAGCTTCTTCCAGGCTCTACCAGCAAGCAGCCCATGTTTTCCTCTCGATCTGTGCACTTCTGGGGGCTTGGGGTGCAGTTGCAATGCCTGTTCCTTCCCTTGGTTGCCAGCACAGACTCTGGGCCAGGAATATGCCCAAAACAACCACAGGGGTTACTCAGTAAGTGTCACTATCTGACTGCCACCCCCAGGGGACTACATGGTGCCAATTACTGAAATCCTGGACTGGCAAAAGCAGCCAAAGCCACGGGGCCGCCTTCAGTCTGCAGGTCTCCCGCCAGTGCCAAAATGAGTTTGAGTTTGCGTCTCACCAGGCCCCAGATCTTTCTCTGCTTTATCAATCTTTTCATCCCTTTCTCCCTCCATTTGCCTGACACCTGCCACACTGATCGCATCAACAGTAACCGCCTAATGTAGCCATTGCCATCCCTTGCTTGGTCCTTCTTCTGGTTTCTTTTTTTCCTCTATGGCCTCCCCGGAGCACTGACCTCCCAGGAAGATTTGGCCCACACCTCTTCCTCTGAGCCAGGTCCTGTGTGAGACACAGGCCAAAGGTGAAATCAAAAGGGCTCTGGGCTGAAGGGATGCATCACCTGGTTGGTGAGAAAGATGGGAAACAGGTAATCCAGGTAAAACGTTTAGTGCATTTTTAAGGAAGGGAGTGAGAGCACAGATGGGGTTGGCATGGTGATGGTGACTTAGGGCAGGGGCCCAGAGGAGGCATTGCCTGCTGGAGTCTTCATGGGCACCTGGAGAGGTTGGCTGGGTGCAGCGAGGGAAGAAAGGCAAGCTGGGCGGGGTTGTCACAATGTCTGCAAGTGGTGCCCTCCTAGGGCCTGGGGCTGGTTGCGGGGGCACCACCACCACCAGGGTCACTCTGCTCTTCCCTTTCATCCTGTCCCTCAATCTTCCTCATGCAGCCACTGAGCCAGGCCACCAGGTACGGACAGTGGGACAGAGAGCTCTCGCCAGCCAGCGCGGGTGAGAGGGCACAGTGCTGAAACTCAGGAGCTAAAGTCAGATTTGGGGATTATCTGTGGGACTCAATTATCCTGGCTTTCTTTTATCTCTCCATCTCACCCTGGCTTGATAGCAGGGAGTTAACGCGATCATCCACCACACCGCCTCTGCCAGGGCCTTGGCAGCCAGAGAGCTGGCCCCTGCCCTCCTCCACTCCTTCCCGTCCCTCCCTGGACTCCTTCTGGCCAGGTCAAGGGAGAGGAGCCAGCTCATTCAGGCTGGACATGAGAGACAAGACAGGAGCCCCTGCCACCTCCGGAGGCTGCCATAAAACTGAGCAGCGAGGTGGCCTGCCTCTCGGGATGGTGCGTTTGGTTTTGAAAGAGTAAATAAATAGCAACCGACCCTCACACTCCATGGCAGGCTCCTGGAAGGCGCCGACACAGTGTCGTGTGCAGACAGATGGTGCTGAGCTCCAGGGGTGTGTTGAAACCCCGGATGAGAACTGAATAGCACAAAGTAGGGGAAAGATCCTAGTGGCTGAGGGGTGGGGGTCCAGGAGGCGTGGCCAAGGCTCTTGGCTCCTGGTGACCTCCCACTTTGCAAGCTCTAAGGTTTAGCTGGGTTCAGACTTGAGTTGAGAGGATTTGGGATTTGTGAGGCCACCCGAGTCCTGACTTAGGGCCTTGATGAGGAATCCCGTCCTGACCAGGTGCTGAGGCTGAAGGCCAAGGTAGAACCTGGCTCCCAGTTGTGCTAGGGGCGGCTTCCAGCCCAGTTCACAGCCTGGTCCTGCACTGGGCCGGGGACATCTGAAAACACGAACAGCTATGACTTAGTGGGTCCCTTGTTTGAAAGTTACTGAGAATTTCGGGATGGTGAACATTGAGCATTCAACCAAACACAGGCACCTTGGAGCCCGGCAGGGCTGTAGAGGTCACACCCATGAAGCCAGCTGCTTAGGTTTGCTAGAGGCGGACCATAACCAGTTTGCCATGACAAACGTCACAGGTGGGTGACTTGCGGTAACAGAAAATTCTTGTCTCTCAGTTCTGGAGGCCACAGGCCTGAGATCAGGGTGTCAACAGATTGGTACCTCTCTATCCTGGTGACTTGCTGGTGCTCCTTGGCGAACTTTGGTTCAGATGCTCCACCCCGTCTCTGCCCTGGTTGTCACATGGGCTTTGTCTGAGTGTCTTCACATTGCCTGTGCTCTGAGTAGGTCTGCCTGGGTCTGGATTCCCCCTGTCTAGAAGGACTACACTGTTTTATTGAATTTGAGGCCACTCAAACTCATTTGAACGCAAATGCCTCTGTAAAGACTCTGTTTCAAGCTGGCCATGGTGGCCCACGCCTGTAATCCCAGCACTCGGGAGGCTGAGGCAGGAGGATCATTGTGAGTTCGAGACCAGCCTGGGCTACAAAGTGAGTTCAAGGCCAGCCTGAACTGCACAGTGAGACCCTGTGTTAAAAAAAAAAATAGGGGCAGGGATTTAGCTCAGTGGTGTAAGCACCTGCCTGGCAGGCGAGAGTTTGTGAGTTCAATCCCCAGCACCAAAATACCCCAAAAAAACAAAAACATGAAAGAAGACTTTCATACATGACCACTCTGCAGTTCTGGGGGTTAGAACCCCAGCAGGTGTTTTATAGGGGCACACTGTCCAACCAACAAGACAACCTGTTAAGACACTTCCTTTACAGCACCTCCCTGGCAAGTGCAAAGTTGTGAGTTTGATTTCCGGTACCAGAAAAAAAAAAAAAAAAAAAAAAGACACCTCCTTTGGTCCCATTCAGCATGGTGGACGTTAACACACCTGTCCTATAGTTGGCTGTCTTGGGGCTGATGAACTTATCCAGGAGGAGCCTTGTGTCCCCACAGAACAGGACACAGGGCAGGCCTTTAGGACCTGATGACCAGCAGACCCTTAGAGGCCTTAGAGTCCTCAGTGTGACTTTGGAATGGTATAGGTCCTGATTACCTCCCAGTTGGTCATAATGCAGCTGCCACCTGAGGGTCACAGCTCTGTGGCTGTGGCACCTGCCCTGTTCTCTTCATCCTCCCTGGGGACCCTATAGAGCTTCCACTACCTGGGATTGACAGCTGTAGTGTCCCTTTCTGCAACAAGATGATCTACAAAGTGAGACTCTGTCCTCCCCTTCCTCAAAAAAAAAAAGGCACTAGAGAAAGAACTGAAAACAACCAAGAGGAGACAAATAGAAAACAAGCAGCAAAAATTCAGTGCAACTCTAACCATGCCAATCATTATATTAAATATCCATAAACTGATTTCTCATCAAAAAGCAGAGATATTTCAGGCTGGATTAAAAAGCAAGTTCCACCCAGGTCTATAATCCTGCATTCTGGGGCACTAAGGCAGAAGGATCACAATTTTGAACCCAGCCCAGGTAACTTAGTGACCATGTCTCAAAATTAAAAAAAAATAATAAATAAAAATAAAAAGAGGTTGGGAATATAGCTCAATATAAAAGCAAAGAAATCTAACTATATGTTGTCTATGAGAAAAAATACAAGGATGGGAAAAAGACATCATGCAAATAAAAGCATGAAAAAGCAAGACTAGCCATATTAATAACAAAGTAAAATTTTAAAACAGTGTTGCTATGGAGAAAAAAGAACATAACATGGAATTAACATGGCACAAAGACAAGTCTATGTGCATGTGATAGCAATGCATGAAGGGTTAAATACTCTAAGTAACTGATAGAAAAATTAGGAAACCAAGAAATCAGAGCACTCGAACAGCATTCTTGAGGAAGTTGACCAAGACCATGATGCCGAAGTTCCGACTGCAAGCATGTTGCTTAGATCCCAGCTGACCAGCCTGTCTCATTCTGTGACCTTGGCCAACCGTGAGTGGTGTGGGAAGGACCCTGAGCCACACAATGGAGGCAGGGATGATCCTCACCATGGAGGAGTGGGCTTTGCTGGGTCCATCCCAAAAGAAGGTCTGCAGAGATGTAATGTGGGAAACCCTTGGAAGCATGGAGCGGGGGACACTTTCGATCTAAAACACAGCAGTTCATCAGATTGTGGCTCTACTCACAGTATGAGTGTCAAAACTATAAAACTGTACCCTTTAAATACACTCAGGTTACTGTGTGTCAATCGTGCTTCAGTAGCGCCACTACAAAATGCATATGCATAAGAGAAGGTAAAACCCTGCTGAGAATATTGTGAACAGCTTTATACCAACAATCTTGAAAATGTAGAGGAACTGGACAAAAATCTCCAAAGATAAAAATTACTAAAACTGGCTCAGTAAGACCCAGACAATCTAAATAAAACTATTAAATGGAGTTGGCAGCTACAAATTCTTCCACAAAGAAAAGGCCAGGCCCAGATGGCTTCATCAGTAAGTCCTACCCTATATATAAGGGGGAAATACATTTCTACAAAAATTCAGAGGATACAGGACAAAGACGCATTTTTCTGCTCATTCTAGGAAGCTGGTGTTATCCTGGCTCCAAAGCCAGAAAAAGAAATGACAAGAAAGCAATGGATCCATGTTCTTCCTGAACAAGGAGATCCAAAGTTGTTTTTTTTCGGTACTGGGGATTGAATTCACAACCTCGCGCTTGCCAGGGCAGGCGCTTAAGCCACTGAGCCAAACTCCCAGCACTGGTTTTTTGAGGCAGGGTCGCACTGTGTAGCTCAGGCCGGCCTTGCGCTCGCGTTGTAGCCCAGACTGGCCTCGAACTCACAACGCTCCTCCTACCTCAGCCTCCCGAGTGCTGGAGACCCAAAGTTTTGACAAATTGTAGCAAATCAAACCTAGCAGTATCCACAAAGGATGACATCTCAGCAGTGCAAGCATGGTGTGACATCTGTGACATCCAATAATCAACAGAAGCACCGCACCACTTAAGCAGATAAAAAGGGAACTCAGATAATCCTCTCGCCAGAACAATCATTCAAGGAAGCTCAACATCTCTGCACGATCAAAACTCTCAGCTAACTAGGAATAGAAAGCAACATCCTCGCTCCAATGCAGGCCGTCTGTGAGGACCCTACACCCAGCATCACACTTATTGTCAAAAGACAATAAAATCAGGAGCAAGGGAAGGAGGTCTGCTCTTAGAATTTCCATGCAACATGGTGCCACACCCACTGGAGACTGAGAGAAACACAACAAAACATGGTCATACAGGTATTGGTGAGAATGTGCAGGTGCTTGTAACCTTCCCACAGCTGAAGTGAGAAACGAGACAGCCACTTGGAAAGACAGCATGGTGGGCTTACTACAAAGCATTTTATGTTACTATCCAGGAATTATATCCCTAAATGCAAGTGAGGACCCCTTATCTGAAATCCTTGGGACCAGAAGTGTGTTTTGGGTTTACAATTTTTAAAAATATTTGCATATTCATAACAAGATACCTTAGAGGTCTAATCACAATTCATTTATGTTCCACAGACACTTTATACACATAGCCTGAAGGCAACATGATACAATAATTTCGTGAGCTACTTTTTAAAATAATTCTTCTATTTTAAAGAGAACAAAACTAAGCAAAATAAAACAGAATAAAGCCAATCAAAACAAAATAGTGTAAGTTACACAGGGTTTCAAAACAAGATAATAGGCTACCATAATGGCTACCATAATGCCTCTCTTGCATTCTGCAGAATAGCTGCCCATACTATCAGACATAGGAAAATCAAAGAAAACAGAACAGAATAGAACCAATAAAAATAAAACAATGAGCTGGGCATGGTGGCGCACGCCTTTAATCCCAGCACTCGGGAGGCTGAGGTAGGCGGAGCGTTGTGGGTTTGAGGCCGGCTTGGGCTACAACGCGAGCGCAAGACCGGCCTGAGCTACATAGTGCGACCCTGCCTCAAAAAACCAGGGCCGGGAGTTTGGCTCAGTGCCTTAAGCGCCTGCCCTGGCAGGTGCGAGGTTGTGAGTTCAATCCCCGGTGCCGCAAAAAAAAAAAAAAATAAAACAATGAACACTGTACAGGATTTCAAAACAAGATTATAGTAAATCCAAAATAGCTACCATAATATATCTTGTTATCTTTGAAATAGCTGCCCATGCCATCAGGTATAATAAAATCAAACAAGACAAAACTGAATAAAGCCAAACCAAACAATCCAACGAAAATGATTCAGGACTTTAAAATAAGACAACAGGGAGCTAACAATGACTACCACATACAAAAGGAGATCCCCCATAGATGCGTTACTGCCTATTGTTATCCTCTAAATAGATGATCAGATGACCGGCTCTAGTCCTGCAAAGTCAGTGAAACACTAAACACTACAAGCATTGCGTTTTACTTCAATAGCTATCATCTCAGCCTGTGTTTCTCCAGAGCAGTCAGTTGCCCATGGTGAGGAGGGGAGGGAGGACTTTGGCTCCTCCTATCTCCCGGCCCTCACTCCGGGAGGGGCTGGCATCCAGTTGTCCTCCCAAGGTCCGTGCGTGGTGCTGACTCACAGGAAGAGGCTGGCTTCTTGTTCTCCTCCTTGCAGCCCTCAAATGGTGCAGACTAACAGGAAGGGGCTGGTGTCTGGTTGTCCTTCCTGCCGTCCCAGCACGGTGTTGATGTGAGTTACTTTTTCACTGCCACCTATCACATAAGATCAGCTATGGAATTTTCTGTTTGGGATATCACACAAGTACTCCAAAAGTTTCAAATTTTGGAGTTTTGAGATTTTGAATTTGGGGATTGAGGATGCTTGAACTTTATCTACCGAAGTGAATTGAAACCGTGTCTACACAAAGGCTTTTCCAGAATTAACTGGAGTGGCATTATTTATAATATCAAAAAGAACTGATAAAATCAAAACATCTTTGTGCTGGAGAATGCTGGGCAAAAGTGATGCAGTCATACAATGAAATGCTACTCAGTAGCAAAAATCAATGAACTGCTGTACATGCTACAGCATGGATAAATCTCAAAAACATGCTGGGTGTGGTGGCACATGCCTGAACTTCCAGGACTTGTGAGGCTGAGGCAGGCAGATCCCTGCATGTTTGAGGCTATTCTGGGCTATAAAGTGAGTTCAAGAACAGCCTGAACTATATAACAAGATCTGTCTCAAAACAAAACAAAACACTAAAACCAAAATCAAACTAACAAAAACCCACGAATACTAGCCAGTTAAGGTGGTAATACTGTAGTTCAAGTACTCTGGGAGGCAGAGGCAGGAGGATGGCAAATTCCAGCCCAGCCTGGGCAACTTAGTAACTTAGTGACACCTTATCTTAAATTTTGTAAGGGGAGGGTAGAGTGCAACAGCTCAGTGTAAAGGCCCTGAGCTGCAGTATCATAAAAATAAACAAATAAAAACATATTAATGCTACATGAAGGAAGGCAGACATTGAAAACCACACAGCCTCTGATTTCATTGATACGGAGTTGTAGGAAAGGTCCAGAGGCAGACAACCGATCAGGGGTAATGGGGCTGGAGACAGAGTGCAAAAAGAGAGGATGGACTAAAATGTGATTGTGGGTGTGGCTGCGCCACTGAATAGCCTCATCAGAACTCACTGCCCTGTGTGCTTAAAGTGAGTGACTTTTGTGGAATGTGAGTTATACCTCGGCAGAATGGGAAAGAAAGATGGGGGACAGAGAAGCTTTGGGCAGTAGGAAATTGCGGGATGAAGACCGGATGCTCTGACCTACACCCCGCGGCTGGTCTGCTGTCACCTGCTACCAACTGCTGGCCTTCTGGGTGAGACTGGCTACTGTGGAGACAGCCAACCAGGCCCAGTGCGGCAGCGAGGCGTAGGACCCGGTCACCGCAAAGCGACCTGGCGAGGCCTCCCTGGAGGTCCAGGTTCCGTGGGCACTGAGCCAGGCACCCTGCCTGGAGAGGGAAGGCCTCCCGGGAACTGAGGTGCTGGAGGGGAACCAGCCTCCTGGGATCCGACACTGAGGGGACACCAGGCTGTGAGCTTGGCTTCCTGACACTTTCTCCCTCCTCTTCCTACCCACCAAAGTACCAGGTGGCAGTCATTTCTTTTTTAATTAAAGTGAATCAAATTCAACCTTGCCTAGAGAGTTTTCCTGATGCTTTTTGGAATAATTAGCATCTCCCTGGGGTGTTGCAAAAATTAGGTTGGGTCTCTCTATTCTAAACTTCGAGGGTGGCTATACGCTGATTTGATCTCAATGGGCTGGGGCCCAGGGTCCTAGTGGAAGAGACCACCCATGTAAAGACCCCCTGTGGGACCCAGAATGTGTAAAGAACTGGATGCCCCATCTGACCAGAGCAATTAGCTAAGGTGTGGGGTGTGAACTCCCATTTCCAAGGGCAGGGTGGCGTCTGGCAGACAGATACAGCTCCATGAGAATGTCTAATTGTCTCAAGGGTGTAGCTGCGTCCCTGCGACATCAGCAAGCCCTGGAGGGCAAAGTCTGGTGACACAAAGTTTCCTCCTCTGCCTGGAAAGGAGGCAGCATGTGTTCCTTGCAAGCCTCCTGCATACTTGACAGGCATTGTATATGCACTCAGTCTTTGTGTATAAATGGGACTAATCGTTGTCCTCCTTTTTGGGTGTGGAAACTGAGGTCCAGAGAGGTGACGTGATTCGCCCAAGGTCACACCCAAGGTCACACAGTGGTAGAACTGGGATTGGAAACATGATCCGTTTTGTTGAAACCCCCAGTTTAGAAACTCTGGGGAGAGAGGACAAGACTGGGACTGGCCTGCTCATTCGCCTCATTTCCTAAGTTCCAGCGCCAGCCTGGAAGAGCAGGGTGTTAGGCCGCCGGAGCTAGGTACCTCCCTGCCTACCTGGCTGGCTGCCTCAGTTGTCCTGGGTGCTAGGAAAGTCAGGATTATCTCAGCCATGACTAACGCCTGAAAGATGTACTGAAAGTTAGATCTAATGACTAAGAGGAAGGAAGGGGTGTCCTTCTGCCTCCCCACCCTAGTCCCACATGTTGTTTCCCAATCCCTCCACTGGTTTGACAGAAGTCGGGGAGGGAGGTAAGGCCTCACTGAAGCAGCCGTTTCACCCCAACCCTCCTGGCCCACGGAGGCTGCTCATGCACCTGTCGCTGCCACTTGGACTCCCGCAGGTTCTCCAGCCCGAAGGTTGAGGCCCAGCCCCTCGTCCTGGTCCTCGATGCCTTGATCTCCAGCTTCATCCCACCAACCTCACTTCCCTGGCCTTCTGCCCCCCACGCCTTCTGACCCAGTCTCACTCGGCCTTTGCCCCACAGCCCTCCTGCTGATTTCTGCTCCTGTTTTCCGTATGTTGACATGAAACTCTTAAATTCTTCCAACAAGACCCTTGGAGGTTGCCAAACTACCTCCTGCTGATCCTGGTCTGGGAGACTCCAAGTACTGTTCACTGGGGCCCAGCCCAGCTCACCTGGTGTTTTGAATCACCTTTCTGGGACCTCCTGGCTCCCAGGTGGTGGTCAAAGCCCCAGGCTAAGTCCTCCTGGACTCCCAGGCAAAGCCAGAGTTCGCATTCTGTGACCCCTTGGCCTTGAGCAGGTGCACTGACTCGCTGGGGTTGAGGGCCAGATGAGGCTTCCCCGGGTCTGTGTCCCCAACCTCTGGCACACAAAGGTGCTCACAAACACTTGGAAATGGAAGAGAGGAGGGAGGAAGTGGGGGCGCAGTGAGCCTGGAGCCATTCATGCTTTCTGAGGTTCTAAAAAGGCACAGAAAGAAGAAGTTAGCACAGCGCCCAGCCCACAGGTGTGGTGTTGAAGGAAGAAGCAATTCTAGCTGCTCCTCTTCCCTAAGGACAAATGAATGACTTCCCGGGGATGATACAGTTTGCTGCTTTTTATTATTAGAGCTGTAACACATGCCAATGCTAATTTTTTTTTTTCTCTAGACCAAAAGCTGGCAGAACTTTTTTCCTGTAAGGGGTCTAAATAATTTAGGTCTTTGTGGGTCACATGGTTGCTATAGCATATTCTTGTTTGTTTTTCTAACCTTTAAAAATGTAAAAGCTGTTTTAGCTCATGGGGAGCAAAAACAGGCCTTGGGCTGCATTTGGCTCTTAGGTCACACGCACCAGCCCAGGGTTAGACAATCGAGGAGGTCATAAGAGACATAAGAAGGTAAAGACACTCGTGAACCCTCCCTGCAGAAATAGCCACCACCCACAACAGTGAGCTTCTTTCCCGACTCTCCCTGGGGACGAATACCATGGGGCTCTGCCAGTGTGGGATCCCACTGTCCCCACTGCTCTGTGACTGGCTTCCGAATCCACAGAATAATACGGACCTTGCTCCAAGCTACTGCATATGGATCTAGGACATTGCTTTTAGGGACAGATAGTACTGTGTTATGTGAGCCTAACAATTTCTTTGGTACATCCCTCGAGGGTGGAAGACTTCTGGCCTCCCCGTCCTTGCTCTGTTTATTCAGAGAAGGAGACGGTGGCTGCACAGATGAGCTCAGTGAGCCGGGGCCACAGAGCTTTCCCTATGGTGGACACACGCTTCTTGCTTGGCGCGGCTTTGTTCTGTATGCATTGTTACCCACTGCTTTCCAGCGAGGGCAGATGGGGCAGAGGCAGAAGCACGGGTGAGTGCCTGCTGTGACCCCACGGGCATCCTGGCGGGCGGACACAGGCAGGGAAACAGGCAGGAGCCTGTGGGATCAGGGCTGGCTTTAGCACAGGGCTCCTCCACGGCCTTCCAGGCCGGCCACAGCCACTGGACCTGTGTGAGCGCAGCTGCTAGTTAGAGACTCTGGAAGACAGTGCCTCACTTTCGGGGTGGGGACCTCCTCCAAGCAGGTGTGGGAGGTCGGAAGTCTCTGCCCCACATCCTAAGGTGTCTAGTAACTGGCAAAGGGAGCCAGCGGCTTTGATCACAATCAGATCAAGGGATTAAATGCCTTCGCTCTGTCCAGGCTTTGTGTGATTTCATGTGCATCTCACTCCTGCCCAGTGACAGTGTCTCCTCTTACTGGGGAGGAGCCAAAAGCACAGGTAGTCCAGCCACTTGCTTAAGTCTCCCTGGAAAAACCAGGACCCTGGGTCTGATCTCTCTGCCAGGCTCTCTCTCTCACAGTGCAACAGGCCTGGATCGAGCTGTGCCAGTGATGGCACCCATGGCTGGGGGTGCTACAATAGAGGTTTCGTGCTCCTGGGTCTGAGCTGCCCCACCCTGCAGAAGCCGGCGGCCTGGGGGTGGGGTCAGCTGGTCTGGGAGCTGCACCCTCTTTGGTGCCACGGTGTGCCACACCCCATCAACCCTCAGAGGGTAGGCGGGACACACAGAGTGTGGACAGGAATGCACACTGGGTGGTGGGGTGTAGAGGGTGACACATTGGGTGAGATGCGACATTCCAGAGAAGTGGCATCGAGGCCAGAAGCAGGAAAGGGGCACTGTCTGCTCCCGGGACACCTATCTTCCTCCATAGTTGGGGGCCCCGAGCCTTCAAAACCCACTCCTTCCTCTTGGCCCCCTGCTTTGGCCTGGTCCAGAATCTCTCACTGCCTCCCCTGGACTATTGTGACAACGGGGCTTCTGCCATCTGTCCCTGCCTCTGTCTGGGCTCCCTACTCTGCTACCAGCATTACTGACCTAAAATCTGAACCCGGCCGTGTTGCTCTCTGGTTGAAGCCCTTCCGTGGCCCCAGGGTCCAGGTCTGAGCACAGGGAAATGGTACACGCTGACCAGCCCTGTCCCCCACCTCATTTCCTTACCCTTGCTCTCCTAATTGTGTCTCTGAGCCTTTGCATGTACTGTTCCCTCTAACTCACTCTTTTCTTCCCTGGCGGCTCCCAGGGAACCAACAACCTCATTCTAAGCACTACCTTCCTGTGAAGCTGTCCCTGACCCCTGGGCAGTGGGGCGCTCCCTTGCCTGTACACCCTGTAGCTTTGGAGAGTCCAGTGCACCATTTGCTCTGGCCCAGCAGGGCTGGTCTTCCTTATCCTTGATGCTTGGTACTCATAGCCTGCAGAAGTTGAAAGTAGGACTCTATAAAGCCAGGATACCAGATGTGGCCAGGGTCCAGCCCCACTCACTGACCACCTGTCTGGGGCCCCAGCCCACGTGCCAACCCAGGTGGAGCTGGGGTGCCAGCAGGCCAGGCAAGAAGGTGCTTGTGTGAGAACCAAGCCAAGGGGTGACTTCAGGGCTGAGTCAGCCTCCCAAACACGAAGGGTGGGGAGGGGCGGCACCTGCTCACCGGGACGGTTCCAACAGGCAGGGTGCCTGCGCCGGGCCGGCCAAAAAGCAAGGCAGTGAGTCAGGGAGGGAGCCGCCTTGCCCTTAGAAGGGAGCAGCCTCCCTCTCACCTGTCCCTGCTAAGCACACTGCTCAGAAAAGGGAAAAGGCAGAGCAACAGGCGGGGGGAGACTCAAATAGCCTAGCTGGCACTTTTTCTCGGAGGTAATTAATGCTCATTCGGAAGGAATGGTGACACCATCCTTGGCGTGAGCCAGAACACGGGAGCTCCAGGTGTGAGCCAGGTGGGGACCAGGACCCAGCCTGCTCCTCTGGAGGGCCAAGGCTGACTGCCCAGGACCCCTCCCTCCTGCTCCAAAGACATCTGCCCCAGGCACAGAGCGGGGGTCTCCATGTCTCCCGCCAAGAGGCTGGAGGTCAGGCTGCAAGACACTACCTCCACCTGACCATTTACTGACCATTTGTATTTCCTCTCCTGTGAAGAGTTTGCTCCTTTCATGTGAGGAACGACTCGAGGCAGAGACCACTCAACAGGCTTATGTGAAAGCAGCTAGGTGTATGGTTTAAAAAGAAGGCTTTTTTATAGGGCTTGAAAGAAGGCAAGGTATATTACGCCGGAAGATCTTCTTAGCAAACATCAGTGGTCAGAGTTCTTTGGATGTCTCATGCCTCAGTGGGCAAAGTCCCCGAAACATCAGGTGTGAAAGCCTGGGTATCTTCAGATGGCCCTGTGTTTGGAAGATTCCACATTCTATCTTATCTCTTTTTCCACATCCTGTGTTTGTGGAGGGCAGCCCCCCGATGCTGAGCTGAGAACAATGCCTCTGCTGGCAGACAGGCTGGGTACTGGAAGAGTCACGTCCGAATCGAGTCTGACCTCTCAAATGCCCATGTTTTGATTGGATCTTTTATTTTGGGGGGGAGGTCTAATTTTTTTTTTTTTTTTTAGTTCTGTGTATATTCTAGATATTAGTCCTCTGTCAGAGGAATAGCTGATGAAAATTTTTCCTTATTTTGTAGGTGGTCTCTCCACTCTCTGGCTTGTTTCTTTTGCTGTGCAGTGGTTTTTTAATTTGATATGATTTCATTTGTTGATACTCAATACTATTTCTCATGCCATTGGGTTTCTGTTCAGAAAGTTCTCTCCTATGCCTATGTCTTCAGGAGTTTTACCTATTTTATCTTCCAGCAAACTAAGTGTTTCTGTTTTAATGTCTGTGTCTTTGGCCTGCTTGATTTTAGTTTAGTATGTGATGAGATATCTGGGTCTAGGTTCAATCTTCTGTATGTGGGTAGCCAGTTTTCCCAGCATCATTTATTAAAGAGACTATCTTTCTTCCAGTGTATATTTTTGGCTCCTTTGTCAAAGATCAGATAGCTGAATTGCCTAGAGTTGTTTCTGCTCTCTCTATTCTGTTTCACTGGTGCACATCTCTCTCTTTTTTTTTTTTCCTTTTCTTCCCAGTACCATGCTATTTTTATCACTACAGCTTTATAGCTTCACATCTGGGATTATGACGCGTGTGGCTTTGCTTTTGTTACTCAGGATTGTTTTTGCTGTTCTGGGTCTCTTCTGGTTCCATATGAATTTTAAAATTGTTTTTTTCTAGGTTTGAGAGGAATGCTATCAGTTTGTTGATTGGGATTGCATTAAATCTGTGTGTCGGTTTTGGAAGTATGGTTCTGCCTATGAACATGGGCTGTCTTTTCCGCTTTTTGATGTCCTCTTTGATCTCCTTTTTCAGAATGATGCAATTGTCATTGTAGAGGTCTCTCATTTCCTTGGATAGAGTAATTCTTACATATTTAATTTTCCTTCATGCTATTGTGAATGGTGTTAGTTCCCTAATTTCTTTCTCAGCAAGTTCATTGTTAATGTATAAAAACTATTGACTTCTTTTAATGTTGATTTTGTATCCTGCTACATTACTGAATTTGGTTCTTTTTTTTTCCCTCTTTCTTTTTTTTCAGTACCAGGAATGGAACTCACAACCTTGTACCTCCCAAGCAGGCGCTTAAGCCACTGAGCTAAACTCCTGGCCCTATTTTTTTTTTGAGGCAGGGTCGCACTATGTAGTTCAGGCCAGCCTTGCTCATGTTGTAGCCCAAGCCGGCCTCGAACTCACAGCGCTCCACCTACCTCAGCCACCAGAGTGCTGGGATTAAAGGTGTGTGCCACCACGCCCAGCTGGATTTGGTTATTAATTCTAGGACTTTGGTGGATTTTTTTGCATCTTCCACGCAGAGCATCATGTCATCTGCAAACAATGATAATTTGACTTCTTCCTTTTTTATACATATCCCTTTTCTTTCTTTCTCTTGTCTGATTGCTCTGGCTCATGTTTCAGGGACCATGTTGAAAAGGAGTGGTGACCCTTGTCACCCTTGTCTAGTTGTTTTTAGAGGGAAAGCTTTCAGTCTTTCCCCATTTATTTTTTAAATGTGTTATTTATTTTTATTAGTACATATTTGTTATATATAATGATCACATTCATCATAGGGCATTTATACTTGTATATATCTTAATTCTTTTTTTCCTATTCCCCTCCCCTCCCTTCCACCCTTCCTACCCTCTCCATTTGCAAAAATTTTATTTCTACTTTTCTCTTTCATTCTCTTTTTTAAAATCCCTTTCCTGTTCTATCCCTTCCCCCTCTCCCTTCCCCCTCTCCCATTCCTCATTCCCCTTCCCGTTTGAATATGCTTTTCTTCCTGATATCTGTAGGTTCTTCCCTATTAAATATGATGCTGGCAGTGAGTTGGTCGTAAATAACTTTTAGTAGATTGAGATAAGGTCCTCCTATACCTACTTTCTTCAGTGCTTTTGTCATGAATAGATGCTGAATTTTGTTTTGTTTGTACCAGGGATTGAACAGGTAGGTGCTTCCACCACTGAGCTAAAACCCTGGCCCTACTTTTTGAGACAGGGTTTCACTATGCAGTTCAGGCTGGCCTTGAACTCACTTTGTGGCCCAGGCTGATTTTGAACTCACGATGATCCTCCTGCCTCAGTCTCCCGAGTGCTGGGATTAAAGGCGTGCACCACCACACCCAGCTCTGGCTGCTGAATTTTATCAAAGCCTTTTTCAGCACTTCTCCCCTTTCAGTTTCATTAAAGAGTTTACATCTTCTCTGAAGTTCTTAAAGAATTCAGCAGTGACTTCATCAGATCCTAGACTTTTCTTAGTTGGTAGTTTTTTTTTTTTAATTACTGCTTCAATTTCATTGCCTGATATTGTATTACTCAGGGTTTGTATATTTTTTTGGTTCAGTTGTGGTAATTCACAGGTATCTAGGAATCTATCCATTTTGTCTAAATTCTCCAATTTATTGGCATACAGGTTTGTGAAATAGTTGTAAATAGTCTTTTAGATTTCACCGTTATCTGTTGTCATTTCTTTTTTTTCTTTTTCTTTTTTTGTTATTTAAGACAGGGTCTCACTATGTAAATTAGGCTGGCCTTGAACTTACTATGTAAACCAGGCTCACAGTGGTGATTCTCCTGCCTCCGTCTCTCAAGTGCTAGGATTACAAGCATGTGAAACCATGCCCAGCAATCTTTTCCATTTATAATTATATAGATTTATGTCATTTCTTTCTTTTCTGAGTAAGATTGGCTTGGGGTTTGTCTATGTAGTTTATTTTCTCAAAGAACCAGCTCTTTAATTCACTGATTCTTTGTATTGATTTTAGTCTCCATTTTATTCATTTTTGCTTGGATTTTTATAATTTCCCTTCTTATACTAGCTTTGGATCTGGTTTGTTCTTGTTTTTCTAGGAACTTGAGGTATATTGTGAAGTTATTTATTTGGGCTTGTTTTGTTTTCTGATGTGGGTATTCACAACTATAAATTTGCCTCTTAGGACTGCTTTCATTATGTCCTATAAATTTTGTTATGTTGTACTGGAATTACCCTTTAATTCTATGAACTGTTCTGTTTCTTCCTTAATTTTTCCTGTGACCCATTGATTATTCAAAGTTTGTTGTTAAATTTTCATGAAGCCAGGCGTGGTGGTGCATGCCTTTAATCCCTGCACTTGGGGTGCTGAGGTAGGAGGAGCGTTGTGAGTTCAGTGCTGGCTTGGGCTACAATACGAGCGCAAGGCTGACCTGAACTACATAGTGCGACCCTGCCTCAAAAAACTAGGGCCGGGAGTTTGGCTCAGTGGCTTAAGTGTCTGCCTGGCAGGTGTGAGGTTGTGAGTTAGATCCCCAGTGCCAATAAATAAATAAATAAATTTTCATGAGTTTGCATAATTTCTGTGATTTCTGTTGCTATTGATTTCTAGTTTCATTACACTATGATCTGGTAAGATGCATGGTAAAATTCTGATTCTTGTGCATTTACTTAAACATGGTTTATTGGCTAGTATGTGGTTTATTTTGAAGAACATTCCACGTGCTGCTGAAAAGAAGGTGTATTTTGTTGTTGATGGGTTAAACACTCTATATGTTTAGTAAGTCCATTTCTTCAAAGGTTTGGTTCAACTCTGATATTTTTTGTTGTTGTTGTTGTTTGTTTGTTTGTTTCATACCGGGGATCAAACTCATGACCTCACACTTACTAGGCAAGCACTTGAGCCACTGAGCTAAACCATTAACCCCTGGTAGTTATTTGTTGACTTTTTATTTGACCTGTCTGTTTGTGATAGTGAGATTCCCTACTATAATTGTACTGATGTTTAGTTGATCTTTTATATCCAGTAGTATCTGTTTTATGAGGTCAATTGCACTGCTGTTTGGTGCTTATATATTTGTAATTGTTATTTTTTCTTGTTGAATAATTTCTTCAACCAATATGTAGTGTCCTTCTTTGGCTCTTCTGATCAGTTTTTTTTTTTTATGAACAAAAAACATAAAACAATATTTCATAACAAGATAATAGGAGAGCCGGGCATGGTGGTGCACACCTTTAATCCCAGCACTCGGGAGGCCAAAGTAGGTGGAGTGTTATGAGTTCAAGCCTGGCTTGGGCTACAACGCGAGCACAAGGCCGGCCTGAGCTACATAGTGCGACCCTGCCTCAAAAAACTAGGACTGGGAATTTGGCTCAGTGGCTTAAGTTCCTGTCTGGCAGGTGTGAGGCTGTGAGTTCAATCCCTGGTACTGGAAAAAAAGAAAGAGGGAAAAAAAAGGTAATAGGAGAATAACAATAGTTAATATATTGAATATTATTATCTTTAGAGTAGTTTCACAGAGTATAAGAGATGGGCATAAAAAATTCACCAAATGATATTAGCACACACCTTTCTTTTTATGAACTAAAGAAACTATTAGTATACCTGTCTTTTTTTTGTCTTTTTTAAAAATTTTATTTTAAAGATAGTAAAACCCAACAAAACAAAACAGGACAAAGTCAATCAAAACAAATCAGGGCCGGGAATTTGGCTCAGTGGCTTAAGCACCTGCCTGGCATGTGTGAGGTTGTGAATTTGATCCCCAGTACTGACAAAAAAACAAAAATAAACAAACAAATTAAAAAAAAAAAAAGCAGTAGAATTGGTACAGAGTTTCAAAGCAGGATACTAGGAAAACAATAGCTACTATAGTATATCTTATCTTCACAATAGTTGTCCATGCCATCAGGTATAGCAAAATCAACCCAAAAGCAAACCAGAATAAAACCAATCAAAACAGAATATTGAATAAAGCAAAACAGTGAGAACACTATTGGACCTCAAAGACAAGATAGAAGGAAATCCCCCTTATTTGCTACATTGCATACTGTCATCCTCCCAAGAGATGCTCAGAGTGCAGATCCCAGGCCTGCAAAATCAACCAAACAATACAAGTAGTTAGTTGCTTTATGCACCTTAGTTGCTATCAACTTAGCTGGCCCTCCGAACCAGCAGGTTGCTTATAGGTGTGTGTGGGGGGTGTTGATTCTCAGCCCGTGTGCTGGTAGGTTCACGGGAGGCACTGACTTTTCTCTCCCTGGAACCCATTGCGCCACTTACCGGGAAGGCTGGCTAGTTATCTTCTGGTTGGATCTTCTCTGACCCAGCATGGCGGGTTCTCAGGAGGCACAGATCTTTCTCTTCCTGGAGTCTGCACTGCTCACCTAGGATACCTGTCTTGTATTTTTTTTCCCCTTTTCCATTCCTTCCTTTTCCCTTCCCCCCACTCTAGTTCCTTGTTCCTTTTGAACAATTTCTTCCCATTTCACAATATCTATTATACATTTTGGATCTTATTTACTCTTTCAGTTTCTTAAACTAGGGAGAAAATATGATGTTTACACATAAATCTGATTTATTTTATTTATGAGTACAGTCACTAGTTGTATCCTTTTATCTATAAAGGTCTCAAGTTTACTCCTCTTTATGACTGAGTACTACTCCATTATATAAAAAGACTACATCTTTTTTGTACATTCCTCAGTTAATGGGCATTTGGTTCTGATCAGTTTTGACTTAAAGTCCACTTTGTCTGAAAATAAGACAGTTACTCCTGCTTGTTTTGAGGTTCCTGTTAATCAATATTATTTTCAGTCCTTTCATTTTTATGAATTTATTTTTGTGTTAAATGTGTTTCTTGTATACAGCATACTGTTGAATTTTGTTTCTTTTTTTTTCTTTCTTTCTTTTTTTTTTTTGCCAGGAATTGAACTCAGGGCCTCACACTTGCCAGGCAGTTGCTACACCACTGAGCTATATCTCCAGCTCCTGGATTTTGTTTCTATTTGTAGTCAGCCAATCTGTGTTTTTTTTGATTTGAAAGTTGAGATTGTTCTCGTTAATAGTTATGATAGGTATTGACTTATTCTTGCCATTGCATTATTTTCATGTTACTGAATTTCTCTCTTTTCCTTCTGCTTAATTGTTGCCCTACCTGGTTCATTTATTCCATTAGACCTTTTGGCATCGGTAGCTTCATATTTCTTTCTAGGATATCCTTGAGATGTTTTTGGAAAGCTGGCTTGATGGTTATAAATTTCTTTAGGTGCTCTTTATCATGGAAATACCTTATTTCTCCATTAACTTTGAAAGATAATTTTACAGGATGCGTTAGTCTGGGTTAGAAGTTGTTTCCTTTTAGGACTTGAAACACTCCAAGTCCTAACATTGGGTTAGAAGTTGTTTCCTTTAAGGACTTGAAACACTTCACTCCAAGGTCTCCTTGTCTTTAAGGTTGATAAATCTGCTATAATTCTAGTGGATTTTCCATTATAAAGTGGTTTGATTTGTTGCTTTTTCTCTAACAGCTTTTAAGATTCTGTTATTGTGTTATATTTCTGGTATTTTGACTGTGATGTGTCATGGAGTGGTTCTGTCCTGATCTGGGCTATTTGGAGATCTATATGCCTTGCTTATCTATATGTTAAATTCTTTTTCCATATTTGGAAAGTTTTCTGCTATTACATCTATAAACAGATATTTTATGCCCTTTGTGCTGTCTTCTGATTTTTCACTAGTTCCAGTTAATCTTTGATTAGTCTTCTTCATGTCATCTAGCAACTGTTGGATCAATTTTCATGTTCTCTTACTGTTTTTTTTTTAGGTAGCTCTCATTAACTGGTCACTGACAATAACCCTGTGTTCTAGTCCTGACAAACATCACTTCTGCTGGCCTATACTTTCAATAGAAATTGAATTTCTATTTGGAAACTTTTTATGAAGTAATTGTTTTCTATGCTGATCATCCATGTTTTGCACCATTCCATTTATTTATTTGTTTATTTATTTATTTACTTTACAAAGAATCTACATAAAAATCAATAGAACACACAAGCAGGTTTGGCAAGGTCATGCACCATTCCATTTAGCTTTGCTAGTTTTTTATTAGTTTCTCCTCTAGACTTGCTGATCATTTTGTTTATTTGACCCAATATTTTAAACATCTTTTACAAGTTTGCCAAATGCCTTACTGATCTGTTTTATTGTCTTCCCTGATATCATTTTGAATAATTTGAGTATGTGGCTTTTGATTTCTTCCCCTTTCATGACCCAAGGATCAGCTTTTGGGTAGTTGAAAGTTTTGAGAGGCATTTTGTTGGCTTATTTTCTCATGTTCCTATTTTTTTGTTTTGTTTTGTTTTCTGTGCTGAGGTTTGCAGGTTGACTATAGTAGACAGTTTTGTTGCTAGTAGGGAGACCTCCTTAGTTTACTTTTCTGAGATATCTTCTCAGTGTGACCAACTATTGGCCTTTACCTCTGTCCCAGGATTCAATCACCTCCATTCATTTTAGGTGGGGAGAGATTGTAGCTTATTTGCCCAGTACCCAGTTCTCTGGGAATGGGTTGTAGTATTGTTTATGACCTCCAAGTAATTCAGAAATTGTTGTACAGAGAAAGTCAATTGATAGCAACAACTAGGTCACCTTGTCTATAGCAATAAGATCAACAATAATAATAGTGCCTAGTACAAACTGGATGTTAATAAACCCTAAGAACCAGTAAGGTACTACCCTTAGCCACAGAAAAGAGATTTATGATTATGGTATAAACACATAGACAAATCATATATTGACCTACAGTAAATATCTATTAGTGGAACAACTTTACTTCTACTGACTGCAGAACAATGTTCAACAGCAATAAGATATAGTTAACTGTCTATTGATTCATAAAACTTAGTCATTATGCTAGTGAGGTTAGAGGGTATGGGGAACGGGAGCATGAAAAAAGCAAAATTTGAAAAATTAAGTGACAAAAGAGAAGATGAAGGTGATAAAGTAAAATAAAGGATCTTATTAAGGAGTAAAAGGAAATTAATAGTACCAGATAAAAGTAACAAAAAAACAAGAAAAAGAAAAATTAGCAAGAAATAGAGAGTAAACTAACAAAAACAGAAAAAAATAACAATGGAAGGAATTACAAGAAAAAGAGGGAAAAAAGAGAGAAAAGGAAAAAGGAGGACCAAAACAAACAAACAAAAAAATAGGAATAATGAAAAGGAAAAAGAAAATAGGAAATAAAACTGCACACATGAGCCTGTGTTATGTATTATATATAGATATCCTCCCAAAGCCTGATGTGCTCACAGGTAGGGCTTTTTGGAAGTGGCTGGATATAGGGTGTCTGAATATGAATTAAGATTGTATGATAACTACATTAGTCTACTGATTGGTTTAGCATAGTTCTGGGTGTGTATAGTGCCAACCAATAAGCATAGCATAGTTCTGGGTGTGTATAGTGCCAACCAATAAGCATAGCATAGTTCTGGGTGTGTATAGTGCCAACCAATAAGCATAGCATAGTTCTGGGTGTGTATAGTGCCAACCAATAAGCATAGCATAGTTCTGGGTGTGTATAGTGCCAACCAATAAGCTTGTATCCTGGATGGAATAAAAAGTAAAAAGGAGGCTTGCTGCTTCGTGCCTACCACACTATGGACTGTTTCTCCTCTGTCATGCCACTCTGCCCTGGAGTCAGCCAACTATGGACTAAAACCTCTACATACTGTGAGCTAAAATATAAATCTTTCCTCCTTTCATTTGTGGGTTTTGGGTGTTTTGTCCTGGTCACTAAGATGGCCTGGCATGGTGGTGCACATCTGTAATTCCAGCACTCTGGAGGCTGAGGCGGGAGGATCACCATGAGTTAGAGGCCAGCCTGGGCTACATTATGACAAGGCCAGCCTGGACTATATGGCAAGACTCTATCTCAAAAAACCAAAATAAACAAATAAATAAATTTGAAAATAATAAAATAAAGGAAATAAAGGAAGCAAACTCTAAATACCACACATATCCATGCACACATATACACACACAGGTCAATAAGGGAGAAAAAGTAGGGTAAAAAAATTTTGCTATGCATTTTCAAATGAGTGGTTTTCTTTTAGCACCTGCATTCTTTGGAATCCAGCAAGTCACAGTGCTCTCTGCTCCACGTTACAGCCTGTGGGTTTGTGAAGTGACCCTCTGCTCAAGAGGTATCCCTGTCTGTGTACCCCAGTGGCTGCTATTCAAACTGAGTTGTGATCCCTGTCATGTTGGTACATGGGGGAGCAATCAGACCACCGGTCTCCTCTAGATGTGGGCAGTGGCTCAGGGGTTCAAGCAGACTGCTGGACTCAATGTCATCCCATTCAGATCCAGCCACCTCTGGAAGCCACACCTGCCACACCTGGCCTCCCACCAGGAAATGTAGGCCCCATGTCCTTCCTGGGTTGAACTTGAACTTCTCAGGGGATCTCGAGAGATCTGTGCCCAGCCCTCACCCTCGCTCTGTCTGTCTCACACGGCTGTCTCTCACCCAGTCCTAGAGTGACACTGTAGTATAGGTGTTCTGTGGCTTAGTCCCATGGCCAACCCATTCCCAAAATGGCGTCGTGTTAAACTCTCTCTGGCAATGTGGCGGGCGCTGCGCTGGAGTCCTTCTCCAATTCTAGCCCGCCATAAAGAAGTCACCCTCAGGGTAAAACCCCATGCTGTTTTTGCAGTTTACGACAGCCGTTGGCTTTTGAGGGGTCAGTGCTGCTGGCCCATTCACTATCTCTCTCTGAAGCAGCCGATCCTTCCAGGCTTACCTCTTCTCTGGGGAGCTGGCATTGTCCTTGATCAGGGTCATTGCGTCCTCACCTCTGCGGCCCTGTGCTGAAGGGAACTAAGGTGCAGAGCCAGCCAGGAGCTGGTGGTTTGTCACACAGCAGCCACCGATGGCAGGTTCTCCTCCTCACGGCGTGGCGGCAGTGGGTCCTAAACAAATCTTTTAAAACACATCATTTAAAACAGGGCACTGTGGTGCATGCTTATAACCCAAAACTGAGCAACAGGATTACAAGTTTGATCCCGGCCTGGGTAATTTAGTGGCTTAGACCCTGTATCAAAAAAGAAAGGACTGGGCTGCGGCTCAGGGTGAAAGTCCTGTGTTCAATCCCCAGTACTGAAAAAGAAAAAAAAAAAAAGATTATTTTTGTGGATTTTTATTGCAATAGACATCTTTACCTTGTCGCAGTCTACTTCGGTTTGGTAATAACTAGCTTCACCATCTCTGCATATGTCAACTAACTTTCCTTTTCACTGCTATTGTATATGCAAGTTGGTAGACATTATGAACCCAAGATACAATTTTGTAATTTTTGCTTTAAGCAGTAGTCATTTCTTTTAAAGAATTTTAAAAAGCAAAACAAAAAAAATCCCATATTTACAGGTCTTGGTGCTCTTCTTTCCTGTCTGTGGCTACGGATTAACACTGGGTACCATTTATCTTTAAATTATTGAAGCCAGGGCCTCATGCGTGCTAGGTCAGTGCCCAGCTAATGAGCTACCACCTCCGCCCTCTTGTTTTTATTTTATTTTGAACCAGGGTCTCACTAAGTAGCCCAGGCTGGCCTTGAACTTGAGATCCTCCCACCTCAGTCTCTCAAATAGCTGGAATTACTGGCATGTTCCACCATGTCCTACTCCATGTTTAATATTATAAAGAATGTATGAGGATTGACTTTGTACCATTATCTCTTCATAGATGGCTTTTTGGGGACAGAGAGATTCCTCACCAAGTTTATAACCTTTGTGGTGCTGGACGGAACCCGGAGCCTCACGCATGCTAGGCAAGTGCTCTTCCGTGGAACCCCCTCCCCAGCCCTACACAGGACTCAGGTTTCCTTATAGAAACGAAACTAGCACGAGAAGGAAACATTAAAACCATTTTGTTGTATTTTCCCTATTTTATAAGTGTAAAACCAAAGTTTTCAAAAGGAAAATGGTCTGTGAATGGCCTCCACTGGGGCTGGGCTGGAATCCTGGGGCTGCAGCTGGTCAGTTAGACCCGTGAGGACTCCGCCTTGACTATGGAGTAGATAAGAGGCAAAGAGCCCAGCCTCAGCCAATGCCGCTCCCTCTCCTTAGTCTGCCTGGAACCAGAATCCCAGGGTCTTTCTTAATCTAGTTTATCTATTATTGCAATCCAGCCTGAGGAACTTTCTAATTCCACAGCCTTTCTCGAAGGAAAAGAAAAAGAAAGCCTTTCTCTTGCCTTCGTCTGTCTAACCACAACCCTCATTACTTTCATTAATTAATTTCCATATTAACTATAACATGACCTAATATCATGTATTTTATTTATATTACTTTATATTTTATGTCACATAAAATTATAATGCATTTTAATTGTTTGCTCTGCACTGGGCTAAGCACTTTATGAATGTGAACTCCCTTAACACCTTCTAGATGAGAAAGTAGAAATTAGCTTAGGCTGAGAAAATGCCAGTCCTGGTAGTCACTGGTTGCCTGGCGTAACAGACAGGGATAAAGTCAACTGCGAAGTTCCCGGGAAACTGTTTCTCCCAAGGACGCAGTGCAGCCATAAAACGCACTAGGGACTCACTTCTTTAAGTGACTGCTGCTTTCCTGTTCATGCAAGAACTTTATGCCCTCAAGCCATGGATGACCAGCGGCATGGCCATCTGTCTGTGGGAGTTTAGAGAGGGACGGAAGGCAAGAATGAACCCTTGCACGCTTGTCCTGAGGTTCCCAGTCACTTTGCTGGAGAAGCAGCCTGATTTCCAATCCTCGCCTGGAGGAAGTTCAGAGAAGGACTTTCGGGATACAGCATTCCACACTTGTCTTAGCTCTGTAGTTCACAAGGAAATACGAAGTTGGATTCACCTTGCAGTCCAGACAATGTTGATCTCTTTACACATAGCTCTGCTGTGAGACAGTCAAAAAATATTGCTTCAGTTAACTTTTACCCAAATTCCATCCTTCTTAAAAATTCTAGCTGGATGTGGTAGCACACGTCTGCAATCTCAGCACTAGGGAGGCTGAGGTAGGAGGAGTCCTGTGAGTTCAATGCCAGCCTAGGCTACAAAGTGAATTCAAGGCCAACCTGAACTGCATAGTGAAACCCTATCTCAGAAAGACCAAAAGGAAAAAAAAAAAATCTAGCCAGGGGCACACCTGTAATCACAGCTCTTAGAAGGCCAATGTAGGAGGACTGTTGCAAGTTTGAGGTCAACCTGGGCTACATGGTGAGTTCAAGGCCAGGGTGAACTACATAGCAAGACCCTGTCTCAAACAAAACAAAAACAAAAACAAAATTCTAGAACAACACGACCATCGCCTCTTTGCTCTTTTGGTGTATATTTTCTTTCATTGCAATAGGGTCAAAAATAAAACACTACTTTGTGAGGCTACAGCCTTGTTCTGGTGGCCGTAGGTGGATTAAATAAGGACCAAGTTCAACTTCAAGGCTGCCCTCAAGAAGCTTGGGCATGTGGTCACCCCTAACCGAGGGACACCTCAGACTCGACTTTGCATCAGAATTACCCAAGACTTTGCATCAGAATTACCCAAGAGCATGGTAAAGTGAGGACTGCTGGCTGTCCCTTCAGGGTTTCTGATTCAGGAACACATCAGCACTTTCGCAGGTGATACCGGCTCACTGCCTGACCCAGCCCTCATCACCTGAGCACCACGGAGCTGGAAGGTTGAAGTGACAAGTGTGTGAAGGCTCAGTTTGGACCTTGGCATGCACTAACTATTCCCGGATATAAGCAGTTGCTGTTCTTTTTAAATGTATTGTGTCAGTTTCCTAATTCTCCACTCATCCATCCCTTCTTTCTACTGTGGTTTGGATGTGGCTCCCCACTCCCATCCTGCCTGGGGTTCATGTTTGGGGAGCTTGGTTCTCAGTGTGGAGAGGGTAAGTTGTGGGACCCAGTGGGAGGTCCCTTGGCCATTGTGCGGCTTGCCCTGAGCAGGGATTAAGGTAGCTCTCTTGGGACCCTGAGTTCTTACAAAAAGATTGTTAGAAAAAGAGCAAGGCTGGCCCCTCCCTCTTCCCTGGCTTCCTGTTTTACCATTCGATCTCCCTGTCCCACATGGGCCTGCCTTGATGCCATCTGTGGTCCTTTGGGTCCTCACCAGGCATGGAACCAATGTGGCTTCCCAGTCTGGCACTTATAGCCCTTTTTTTTTTTTTTTTTTTTTTAGCTGCACTAAGTAAAGCCCTTTTCTCCAAAAATATTCAGCTTCTGGTATTCTTTAGAGTAATGAAAAATGCACTGATATACTTCACTTTCAGTGACAAATGGTCTAGTCCTTTGACACTTTCCATTCAGGAAAAAAGACAGAAGCAACTCACTACAATACAAGGCAGAATGAAATACGCATCTCATATAAATGTTGAAAACTACACATCTGGAGTCATAGATAGCATCAGCATGTAGTTTTGTGGACTTTCCCATCATGAATGTTTTCACTGACATTAACTATGTCCTTATTAGAAAGCCTTTCAAGGGCTGGGGATATAATTCAGCAGCACAGCGCCTGCCTGGCAAGTGCAAGGTTGTGAGTTTGATTCCTGGGACAGAAGAAAAGAAAGAAGGAAAGAAAGAAGAAAGCAAGCAAGCAAGCAAGCAAGCTTTCCAAACCAGAAATATTATGTCTGCCCATACAGAATTGTATTTATCCATTCTACTGTCGCCTTCATTATCTCCTGGTATTAGTGATACAAATAACTCTCCCATGAAGATCTTTGCCTCTGAGCTGTTTCTCAGAACCACAGAAGTCAGCACTTGAGAGGTTGAGCTTAAGATCTGGTTTCAGCAACTGACAATAGCGAGGAGCAGGCATCATGAACTATGCGTGTGTTTACAGAGGAACAAAATGGTTAAAATTGCATGAAAAATATTGGAAAGGCCAAAGATGTGGGAAACTAGTCCAGTGGTTTTGGAATAAAAGAGGGAGGACCTTGAATTTAATTTAGTAGGGTAAAGAAAAACAAACTGAAAAAAAAAAATACCACGGATGAGATTTTTAGGAAAAAACCTTCGAGTGGGAAGGAGATGGAATTGGAGGGCATGATCTTTTAGAAGTCCCCTGCTAGCTGTCATCAAACGTCCTTCCGTCTTGGAACAGAAAGGCTGCTGATCCAAGGGCCCAGATGGCGCCGTGTGCGGCGGCACAGTTCAATGACTCTCAGCACCGGGGGGTGTGACGGGGTCCCTGGCAGCAGGCCGAGTGTGTATTCATGGTCAGTTTTTGCCTTTCACTGTCTTGCTGCAACCAGATGAAGAGGGACATCGTTTTCCCTCTGCCATCTGTCTACCTCGGCTTCCTCAGTGTCTCGGGCAATGTTCGCAGTTCAGCGACAGCCTTACTTGGGCTTTCTTTAAGCGGGCCCTCATGGTGTGTGAATGGTTTCAGGGCTGGCGCATGAATGGTTTTATGGGTTTCCAATGAAGTGTGAGGCAGTCATTTCCTGGTGACCTTTCTTTCACCCAAAACTTGTCTGCCTGCCTCAACTGAGGCAGGCAGGCAGGAACAGAGCATGAACGGCTGTGTGCAGCCAGCCCTCATTGAAAAATAAATCACTTTCAAAAGCAGTGGCCACATCCAGCACCATAACCAAGAGCGAGTGAGGCTTATCTGTGTGCAGTTTACCCACTGAGGGCACGCACCCTTCCCTTCCCTTCCCTGGTACGGTCCTGCCCTGGTTCTAAAGACTTGGCCAATCACACCCGAGATCTGCCCAGATGCCACCAGCCCAAGTTCATCTCTGCCCATCCTTTGTATCAGGGGTGAGTTCTTCGCCCTTATCGTCTTGCTCAATCCTCACATAGCACCACCAATACTTGGTGGCCCCATTTCACAGCCACGAAAACCAAGGCTCTGCACAGAGAGAGAGAACTTGCCCAAATGAGAAAGCAGCAGAGCCAGAATTGGAAGTTGAGTCACTTATCTCCAGAGGCTCCGTATCTGTCCCCAAAGGCTGACTGTGTATCAGGTGCCCAGCGGAGAATCTTTTCCTGGTGCTGATTGCTTGTATTTGTTTAGAGACCTTGCACATGGAATGCTTGTCGGTCTTGTTTGATTATTATCCAACGTCTCAGTCACCTGGGTCACTGCTCTCTGGCTCAGTCAGGCCTAGCAGGGGACTGGACACAGAGCAGGAACTCAGATGCTTGGGGATTTATTTCCCTTCTCCTATTCTTTCCCTTTCTTTCCTTCCCCCATCCCTCTGTGCCTAGAAGGGATGGTTGGGGATATCCACACTTGTTACAAGAAATCAAATTAAGAAAGGAGAAACACTTTCATTTTCCACGCTGTAGTTCCACTTTTTATTAGAGACCTGAGTTGTCCAAATCCCTTTCCTCTAAAACCACTACAAGCTTAAAGAAAGCACTAAAAAGTTTAAGTAGTCCTGGCTGGCCTTGAGCTCTTGCCAATCCTCCTGCCTCGGCCTTCCTAGTGCTGGGATTATGGCGTGTGCCACTTGAGATTTAATACTCCTGAAAGTTAATGTTGCAATTTAACTTGCAACACCATGCAGAAGGAGTTCCAGGTAACAAGCGCCACTCATCTCTCCTTTCTTTTTCTTTCCTTACATGTTTTCTGTAAAAATGCAGCCTGCCTGTGCCAAATGCGAGGCTGGCCTTTGCAGGGGGTGCGGGGGAGGGGAGAAGACAGACTTGGGGTTCTTGGGGTTCCCTGCTGGGTCCAGTGACAGATGGTAAATAGTCAAGGACTGTCCGGTGGGAGACGGTTCCTCAGCACGTTCTTTGTGACACGAATACTGCCTAGATCTGGGGCCTGAGTTCTCCTCGGCTCCTGAAATGAAGGTGCGGAAACCATCCTGTGTGATTATTCTCCAGCAGCCACCGAGGGTCGCAGTCTCCCCTACCCTAGCTCCTGCCTGGTGGCCCTTTGAGGCTGTGTCCTGGAAGACAAGTGCTGAGGTGAGCTACGGTATTTTTTAATTTTTTAATTCATTTTTCAAGACAGGGTCTCACTATGTAGTCCAGGCTAGCCTTGAACTCACGGCGATCCTCTTGCCTCAGCCTCCCCAACGCTGGAATTACAGGTGTGCATCACCACGCCCACCCCAAACCATAATAAAATAAAACTAATAGGATATTGTCGGTTATCATTTTCTTGAACTTACAGCCTTTTATCTACACCATAACTGGGTGGGTATATGATAGTGTCTCATTTAGCCCCAAACCAAGATCAATTCACTGACATTTCCCAACCTTCTGTGAAGCCACTGGATCACACTGGGGACTGCAGTCCTGCAATCTCAGGGCTGGAAACTGCCCTTGGGGGCCGCTAGCTCAGCCCTCATCCCACCCTTCCTGGGTCTGCAGCCCCCTGGTGCTCCTGGACCATGGACGCTGATGGGCCAACCTTCCTGGCTGGGGACAAGCCACCGTTCTTCAGCAGATTCACTCACAGCTTCTCTCTGCCTAGACGATGTCAAATCTCACTCTGTCCACCTGCTACCTGGTTGTCGCTCCTTGCACCATCTACTATGTCCCACCCCGTCCACCCAGGACTGACTCAAAACCCCACTGCAGACGTGCATAGCACCTTGAAACTCAACTTAAACACAGCTGCCTGCATAGGAACCATGCGCATTGAGCAAATGTACATGAGATTGTGTGTATGCACGTTGCATGTGTATATGCGTGTGTATGTGTTTTCTTGCCATAATTCCCATAGCATCAGCACGTGCTTGACACAGAGAACTGAATACGCATGCGTCGATTGAATGCGATTGAACAGCGCTGTTCATCTCTTCAGAATCCTCTCCCTAGTGGTGACTTCATGTTACAAATAGACAAACTGAGGCTCTAAGACATGCCTTGCATGCTAGAAAGGGCAGAGCTGAGATTTGAACCCAGGCCTCTGACTCAGCTAGTGACTGTGGTACTACACTGGGCTACTGGCTCCCCTTGAAGTTTTTTTAGTCAAACAGAAGCAAAAAGTTCGGAGGAAACTTACCGCAAGCCAGGGCATTTACCAGCAGATGATGTCACCTCCATGGCAGTGAAAGGCTTTGCTGAAAAGGGCTGAAAAGGAAAATACCTTCGCAGTGAATGAGCAGGGCCAGCAGGCTCCAGCTGAGTCACTGAGAAGTTTTCACTTTATAAGGGTTTACTGCGGCCCCCCGGGAGGGCCTCATGCCCCGTGTTCAGGCCTGTGACAGGGCAAGTGGGGTGAATCCAGGACGGACACGGGGCTCTGCCAGCTGCGAGTCGGGGCCTTCTCCACTGTCCTTGAGCAGGCTTCCTGCTGCACAGACCTGTGTCTCCAGCCCGCATTGAGTCTAGGCACAAAAACCTGGTCATCTTAACAGCACCTGCCCATGTATTAGTGGCTGTGGCTGCCAGCTGCTGCTCAGGTCACCCAGCACCTACAAAATGCCAGTGGGTTAGATCGGTGTGGAGCGAGACTCAGATCCCAAGGCTCGTGACCTTCAGTTCCATCCACCAGCAGCCCCTGTGGGGCAGCTTTTCAGTTTGCCACCCCTTTGCCCTTGAAGTCACCAATGGGGGCCTGGCCACAGTGGCCAGCATCCTCTGCAGGAATGTGGAGACTAAAGCCCACAGGCAGCTTCCCTGGCCCTGGCCCTGGGCTCCCCACAGAAGCGGGCAGAGGTTCCTCTGCGGGCAGCATGCCTGCGCTGGCTGGGGCTTTCAGAGGCCGCGTCTTCCTGGGGCACACGCTCCTGTGCCCAAAGCCCCGCTCCATTCTCCCCCTTCTTTCAAGCAATCCCTACCCTGCCAGCTGCTCACATAAGTCAGTCCATGCCTGTGGGCTGCCCTCTCGCTCTGGCTAACCCATTGGACAGTCTGAGTTTGGATTCCTGGCAGCTAGAAGTGTGGAGACCCCAGCTGTGCCCTTCAGGTGCTGCTCATAACCACCCAGGGAGGTCAGATCACTACCCACCCATTTCAGAGATGGGCAAGCTGGGTCTCTGAGAAGTGAAGAATTCTGCAGAGGTCTCAGAGCTGGAAGGGACAGAGACTCCATGGGGACCGATGTTCCTGATCCCTCGCTCCCACGTCCATCAGCAGTTGTAGTGTCTTCACCTGTGACCCCAGCCTGTGCAGAGGTTCCCACGATGGGGTAGGGATAGGGTGTGGACTCTGCAAGGAGCGTCTTAGGAATGCAGGGAGGGGCCTTGAGGCATCTCAGGAATTCTTGGCATCTGCCTGAAAGTGACAGAAATAGTTGGGGGGTGACATCAGAATTTAGGAGCCTATCAGCCTGTGTTTGAACACCGTCAGAACCCGATAACCATCAAGCTGAGGGGCAGAAAAGGAAAGGAAGTGTGGCCCAAGGCCCCTGGCTCTTCCAGGTGCAAGAGGAGGCAGGTGTCGGGTAGCAATAACCCAGCAGCCCCGGAGAGCCACAGCTGGGCTGGGTCAGTCATCTGCAGGCGCCCGGCTCACAGGACTGGGGCCACCCTGGGCATCAGGCAGACAGCCAGGGTCTGTTCCTTTTGTGCCTTCCTGAGCAAGTCCCCTCCCCAGCCAAGCCTCCTGTTTTTGTCTATAGAGAGATTAAATGAGATAAAGCAGGTGAAAAGTTTCGCACATTCACTGTGATGACTTGGGAGACACGGGTTTCCTGATACATGGAAAATCAGTGCTCATTCCCGCACTCTTTGGAGACAGGGGAATCCTGGGTCTGAATCCCACCTGGCCCCGGCCCTGGACTGGCTGTCTGCCCTCAATGAGCTCTTTCGCTTCCCTGGACACAGCGCGGGCACAGAGGAAGTGACAACAAGATCGGACAGCATAACACCCAGTGCCATCTACTGGGTTCCAGGCTCCCACCTCGGGGTAGTGCTGAGAGGGGCCTGGGTTCCTGCATCAGAGCTGAATTATTTGGTGATTAATTAAATGATTTATCTGTTCAATCAACAAACACATCAGTGCTGGGATGGAGGGGTGAGCTCCTGTCCTCTCAGAGCCCTACCACAGAGGTGGGAGCTGCTGAGAGCCATTGACACCCCAACCTGTACGAGCCATGCTTGTCCTAGCACAGGTCACCAAGGTCTAGGATGTGGCCTTGCCCAGCCTGGGCTCAGGGGAGTCCGGCTGAGGAGAGTGGAGGGGCTCAGGTTCCTCCTGGGTGACATCCTGTTGCGGGAAAATTCCCAAGCCAAGCTAAACCAAATCAAACTGAAAGGAAGACTCTTTGCACCAAGGAGGTAAGAAGCCAGCACTCAATCTTTACGCCAGCAGACTGTTGGATCTTCATGCCGGTGGGCTGTTGCGGGGATAATTCCTCAAAAGCAACAGCGCTGAATGTAGGAAAAGTTTAGTTCATATAGAATTTAGAAATGGGAGGTACAAAGTAAGTGATTAAATGTTACATGATGATTACATAGATTGAGTCATATATAGACAGGCAGGCTGTTCATGAAACAATAGAAATACTCCGGGAACCAGGGGAGGGGGCCCTTACAGGATGAACACAGTTAAAGGCATTACCATAATACAGGAACATTCTGGGGAAGGGCCCTTGAATTAGCCCAGGGTGCCTTAAGGTATAGGCGATTACTCTGACTCAGAGCTCACCAGAGGTATGCAGCTGGGCTGTAGACACGGTCAAGGTCAATTGAATTTACCAAAAACAGCAGAACAGTAACTTGGTCAGAGACTTCTAATTGATCATGAACTATCTATAAGCTTGCCATCTCATAAATGTGTTCCTATGTTCTAATTGTGCCCCAATAATCCCAGAACCAGCAGATGTCATTTAGGCACAGGAGGCACAAAAGGTGTGGCGCAGGATCCAGCGGTCACACAGTGACACACTGAGAACCAGCCCTATCTGTGTCCTTGTGCTACAGCCTCACGCCGGGGACAGTCCCAGGCTTTGGAGGCAGGCAAGCTGGGGTAGCAGTTCTGCCACCGACACACCTGTGTGGTCGGACCTCGGCAGGGCTGGGCCCTCAGGGGCCCTAGTGTCCTCCTCTCCTGTGACGCACAGTGGCGAGTCCTGGTTCGAGGGCTTTGGGGCTGGGAAGGTTGTAGGAGGCCACAGCAGTGTGAGTAAGTGGTCAGTACCAGAGTCCTTCTCTGCAGCACAGAACCTGCGTCTGAGCCTGGAGGTCTGTTCTCCCAGGGGCCTCTGAGGTCAACTTGCCGCCTGCTCCAACTTCCCGGCGAGGGTCCCAGAGAGACTGGTTTGGTCAGAGTCTCAGACCTTACACTGCATATCACTGCCTGGCAGGAAACCAGAGACCTAGCAGATAACAGGGCTGTCGGGGCAAACAGTCTCCTCCTGGGATGGAGAGAGAGGGGGAAGAGAATAAGGCCCTGTTTGTCCTTCCCTGGCAGGGTACCCAGTGGCCTTCTACCCCCCAGACAGCTCGACTGCAGGGACCCGGGCTGGTCTGGCTTCAGAGCTGCCCACTGGGCTCGTCTCCCAGCCCCTTCTTCTCCCACAAACACTTGCTTATCTGTTTCTCCCTCCCCAGTCCATCTGTTTACCAGAATGGGCAGCAGGATGTGACAGAAAGGCTGTGGGCATCAGCACCGGGTCTGGGTGCTGATCTTGGGACCCACTGCCACTTTGTCTGGGATGCAGCAATAGTGGGAGGACCTTCCTGAGACACTGGCTTCCTGTGTCAAAACTGGGGCAGCCCCAGGACTGTTGGGATCCTGAGATGGCCACTCGGTTCACCTCTCTGAGCCTCAATTTGCCCATCTCTACAGGGCCGTAGCTCCTTGTCTGTTGGAGGCGTTGACAGGATAATGTGGGGCACCTAGCGTGAGTCCTCAATGGCAGCTTCGGTTATTTATTTCTCTGCCTGGAGAAAATCACAGCGCTTTCAGGAATATTTCACCTCCCTATTCCCAGAGCCTTTCACAAGAACACGGAGGCAGATTTGGGGTATTATGTGCTTTTGAGAAACCATTAAACCCATCTGTTGTGCTTTTGCCTCAAATGCCTTTGGTTGTCAGGGCCCAAGTAATAAAGAGAGGTGCATGAGGCAAGCTGCTTTGCCTCTTCGGGCCCGTTTTCCCTCCTATAAAGTGGAGGGTCGGAGTGGGCCTTCTCTAAGTGCACCTTCCGGTCCGACACTCGGGGATCCCGCAGGTCTGATGCTCATCACACCGTGAATGGTTAAGGAGGAAGCACCAGGCAAGACACGGTTTCACTGCTGCTGTCCAACAGTGAGGAGGGCGAAGGAGCTGAGCTCCTTTCCTAAGCACCAAATAAAATTTGAAAATGGTATCAGTTGGAAAATCATTTTGGGCATCTTAAGATGAAGTAGCTCATTGAAGTCTGCAAAACAGACCAGGTACTGGCTCATGATGTTCCTGGGTATTTGTTATTTGTTCCTTTGTTTATCTGTTCATTCATTTGTTTCTTTTTTCCTTACTTCATTTGTTCATTCATTCGTTCACTCATTTGTTCATTATTTCACATATAACAGTGTCTGGCAGGTATCAAGTGCAATATACATATTTACTATTATTGTTTATTTACTCTGTCACCCAAGAGACAGCTGCGAGTCAAGCACTAGACTCAGAAGCCACCAGAGTTGCAGACCTGAAGGGCAGTGGGGAGGGACTCAGAAGTGGCCGTGAGGAGGAGGGAGAGGGTGGGTGTGAAAGATCAGTGTAGGAGGAAGTTCTCCACGGGGCTGGGTGATGGTCAACTGTGGAGATGAAAGGAGAGATGGGAATTGAATACACCCTGAATTCCTAGGTGGTGCACTGATTCGGGTCTTTCAAAAGGGAGATGTTTCGGGGAGGGATGAAGGTGGGAGCACTGGGGACCAGGAGAATGCTGTTGGGGCTTGGTATTGGACACGGCGCGGTGCCTCTGGTCTCAGCGGAGAGACAAGTGTGGGATCATCTCGGGAGCTTAGGAAACTGGCTCTTTCAAGCCTACTTCCTGACTCAAGCCACTCCTGCCAGCATTTCCCTTTGACAAGTCCTCTAGACCTTGGGTGACACGCTCTGCTGGCCTGGAGTCCCTCCTGACTCACGGCCTGGTTTGAAAGGAGTTGGGTCTCCAGGCACTGCGCTAATCAGCACTGTCACCCTGAACAGTGACCGTGACTCATACGCCCCACACAGAAAGTTCCTCTTTTCTCTCCTTCACTGCAAGAACTTGCGTTCCCCTGATCGTCCCTTCGGTTCACAGTGCGCGCAGAGATTTCAGCCCCTTTAGATGTGCAGAGGCCTCTTCCTGCGTGGCGCAGCCTTGGTCGTGTCCGGTGACTGTCTTGTGTGCCCCTGGAGATAATGTGCCTCTGTGGGTTGGTGGGTGTTCTCCAAATGTCAGGAAGGCAACGTTGCTGGGGAAGTCAAGTCTCCCAGCTCCTAACTGACTTTCTGTCTATCTGTTCTATCTCTTACGGGAGTGTGGACACTCATGGTGTGTTGGTTTCTTTCTTCTTTCAAGGGTTAGTTTTCATTTTAAGTATTTTAAAGTTTGCTACAAAGTACATATATAGTTAAGAGTGTCATATCCTCTTGATTAATTGATCCTTTTTTCATTGATAAACGTCCTTAATAATCGCTGATCGTGACCCTCATCCTCATGTCTACTTTGTCTGGTGTTAATGTAGTCACTACAGTTTTCTTATAATTACTATTGCCCTAGTATACATTTTTCAATTTCTGGATTTTTTTTTTTTTTTTTTTTTTTTTTTTTTTTTTTTTTTTTTTTTTTTTTTTTTTTTTTTTTTTTTTTTTGGCACCAGGGATTGAACTCACAACCATGCACCTGTCAGATAGGGGCTAAAGTCACTGAGCCAAACTCCCTGCCCTTACATTTTTCAATTTAACTTATATGTTTCTTTACACTTAAAGTCATTGCTTTGTAGACAGCACAGAATCGGGTCTTTTTTAAAATTATTTTTAAATTAAATTAAATTAAATTTTATTTTATTTATTTTAAAATTTTTTTTATTTTTTTGCGGCACTGGGGATCAAATTCACAACTTCGCACCTGCCAGGGCAGGCACTTAAGCCCCTGAGCCAAACTCCCGGCCCTAGAATGGGTCTTTTTATTTTTATTTATTTATTTATTTTGTCTTTTCGAGACAAAGTTCCACTGTGCAGTTTAGGCTGGCCTTAAACTCACTTTGTAGCCTAGGTGGCCTCGAACTACAGTGATCCTCCTGCCTCAGCCTCCCAAGTGCTGTGATTACAGGCATGTACCACCATGTCTAGCTAGAATTAGGTCTTTTAAAATCCAATCTGAGAATCTCTATCTTCAAATGGGGTCACTTAGACAATTCACATTTAATGTTATTATTGATATGCTTGGGTTTAAGTCTTCCATCACGCTCTTTGTTCTCTATTTATGCCATCTCTTCTTTGCTCCTTAGCTTTCCTTTGCCTGATACTTTTTGGATTATTTAAAAAAAATTATCTCATCTTACTTTGACTGTTTAATAAAAATGTATCGCTTTTGGGATAACAGCACGCATCTTGAAATTATGCCACTTTATTTTAGTCAAGGTTTAATCAGAGAAACAGAACTATTGAGTGTGATATAACATAAAGGATTTACTACAGGAGTTTGACCTCGCGTAATTATACGGACATGGCTAAGTGCTGTCTGGGAGGCTGTTTTGTGTGTTTCCGGTGCTGTGACACTAACCGGGCAAGGCAGACAGTCAGGGAAAGAGATGGATCTAAAGAGGCGAAGCAGGGACACGGTGGACCTATGTGTGCTCCTTCACCTCCTCCCCAGTGCCAACCTCAGCGATGGGAGTGACCTGGGGGGACTCGGAACCTTTCACTGTGAAGCGAAGTACACAGCAGGCCCCGATCAGCACAACCGCCGGTCAGTACAACCGGAGGAAAGCATGGCAGGGCCGGGGAAGCTGCGTCCCAGCTGCTGCCTCCAATAGCAGCGCGACCCAGAAGCCGAGGGCTGTGTGTGTGTGAGCTGCGGGGCCGCCTGGTGTCCCTGCACCTGCTTTCTGAGTGGAAAAACAAACAACCACTGTGTTCCTCTCCCTTCCAAGCACAGAGGAAACCATCTTTTGTAACCCACGCCAGTTTAAATCTATATGGAGAAGGACACCAAAGACACAGACTTCCAGATTAGCTTAGCTGGTGCCACACAAATCAGGATAATGTAAGGAACTGACTGTTAGGAACAATACTATGCCAACAAATTGGAAAACCCAGAGGTAGATGCATTTCTTTCTTTCTTTTTTCTTTTTCTGTTTCTTTTTTGAGTCAAGGACTCACTGAGTAGTTCAGTCTGGCCTTAAATTCACTACGTAGCCCACACTGGCCTTGAACTCACAGTGATCTTTCTGCCTCAGCCTCCCAAGTACTGGAATTACAGGCACATGCCACCACTGTCAGCTGTTGGATACATTTCTTTCTTCCTTCCTTTCTTTCTTTTTTTTTTTTTGCTGCACCGGGAATCAAACATCACAACCTCTCATCTGCCAGGCAGGCACTTAAGCCACTGAACCAAACTCCTGGCAGTTGGATACATTTCTAGACATATATAACCTACCAAAACTGAGCTAGAAAGATACTGAAAAACTGAACAGACCAGCAACAACCAACCAGACTGAATAAAAAGTCTCACCCAAAAAGAGAACCTTAGGACTGGGCAACTTCACCACTAAATTTTACCAAATCTTTAAAAAACTTAGAACAGCATACTTCTGTTCCTTATTCTGTCCTTTCTGGAATGTTGCAATAATTTTGCTTCCATGTTCATTAAGAACTCTACTCTGCACGGTTATTGCCTCTGCTTTAAATATTTATGAAAAATGGAAAAATCGAGGGCAAACCTTTGTATTAACTCACATATTTACCATATCTAGCCCTTTGTGAGCATTTGAGTCTCCACCTAGTATCAGTTTTCTTTCACTGTTTCTCGTAGTGCAGGGCTGCTGGTGACAAATTCTCTCAGCTTTTGTTCGCCTAGAAAAGTTTTTGTTTTGCTTTTGTTACCTACAAGGCCTTGTTGCTAGATATAAAACTTTGTCGACAGTGTACCTTTCAGTACTTTGAGAGGCTCCGCAGTCTTTCAGCTCACATAGTTTCTGACAAGAAGTTTCTGAATTCTAATGGTTGTTATCTCCATGAAACACGTCTTTCATCTGTCTGCTTTTAGGAGTTTCTTGTTGTCACTATCTTTTGCAATTTAGTCATGGTAGATCTTGGTATGAGGTTTTATGATGACTTTTCTCAGCATTCGTTGTTTTTGCATCTATGAGTTATAGTTTTGTTGTTATCAAATTAAGAATATTTCTAACAATTCCCTCTTCAAATATGTGTTATGTGTTCGTTCTCTCTCCCTCTCCCTTTCTCCTTCTCTTGTGTCTCTCTTTCATAGTACTCTTACATACATGTTAAACTATTTGATTCTTATCAGAGATCATTCATTTTCCCCCAGATCTCTGTTCATTTTCCCCCAGGCTTTTCTCTCTGCTTGTGTTTCAGCCTCTTCCTGCCCCATCCCTGCTTTGGTTTAGATAAATTCTATTGCTATACCTTAAGGCCAGTAATATTTTTTTTTCTGCAGTGTCTATTCTGCTGCTAACCCCATGTAATTTTTCTCCAGAAATTCAATTTGATATTTTTTCAGGACTAGCAATTAAACCTCTACCATGGAGCTACGGCTTCATCCCTTCTCAAAAAAATTTGAGTCAAGGTGTTGTCAAGCTGTCCAGGCTGACCTCAAACTTGTAATCCTCTTGCCTTATCCTCTAGAGTAGCTGAAGTTATAATCATGTGTCACCATACCAGGATGGATTCTTTTTTTTTTTTTCTATGTCTCCCATTTCTTTCCTCATTATGATAGTTTTTTTTGCCTTTAAATACTTTAGCATAGTTAAAATAGCTACATAAACATCTGTGTGCTTTAGTTCTATCATGTCTTTGACTTCTGGGTCTGCTTCTATTGACTGACACTTCTTCTGGTGATAGGTCACATTTTCCTACTTCTCGGCATATGTAGTAATTTCTGACTAGATGCTAGACATCATGGATGTTATACTGTGGGAGGCCTCCGCCTTGCTATCTTCCTTTACAGAATGTTAGGCTTTGTTCTAGCAGAAAGTTACTTGCAAATTGGTTCGATCCATTTGAAGCATGGTTATAAGCCCTGCTAGAACTAACCTAGACTAGCCCTTCACTCCAGGGGTAGCTCAGCTTACTGCTAAAGCCTGACCTCTGAGTCTCCACTGAATGGGCTTTCAGTGAATTCTCTCCATTTTCGATAGTTACAACTCCAATGTCTCCTATTGTGGATAAGCTCTGGAAATTGTTCAGCTTGAAACTTTCTAGTTGCTCTTTGCCCATGCTGATGGAGTTCCATCCTATGCAGGTGTGACCCAGTATTCAGCTTGGAATCCTAATGTCAGCAAGATTATTATATTCTGCTTGGGATGACTGTCCCTGAACCATGGTCTGGAGCAGGACTCCAGGCAGACATTCAGGGGTCTTCACTGCCTTTGTTTCTTTTCTCTTAGGGATCATGTCCTGCCATTCATGTTTCTTAATGTTGGGAAACAGTTGTTTCACGTACATAGTTCACAAAATTTTTTTATGCTGCTCAGAGTGGGAGGGTAATTCCAGCCCTTGTAACTCCATCAGAGCCTGAGGCAGATGTCAGGGAGTTATATACAGAAAAACTGTTTGACGGCTCCATTTAAATGCTATCCTTTCTTCATAACATCTTCCTTATTTTGTCTCCTCTGTGGGTATAACCACTACTCTCTATCTTGCCTTATACTTACATATGTATGTGACTTGGAGGTAGCTACAGGATCTCTCACCTTAGCAACTTCTCCAAGACCTTGGAAAGTGAATCTGGATTTCCTGTGTGTCCCAGGAGTGACCTGACATGACCCTGATGAGGCCACGGGTACCCCAGGCTGGAACCCAGGAGGATTGGCTCACTCCCCTGTGTGGTTACCAGTAGGCAGACACCCAGACGAAATCACAGAGGTGCTTGATTCTCCCTTATTAGGCAGAGGAACAGAGGTTTGACTAAAGAATCCAGGCCTGCCTGGACTTGCCCAGCACATCTTCCTGACGTTGGTGCTCACAATGCCTCAGATCTCGACACAATGGGAAGGCTTGACCACAGGTGCCCTGGCAGTACCTGTGGATTCTCCAAAGGGGGTGGGTCCCTGGCTGAAGACCTGAGAGCTCAGGCTGTGGCTCTTGCTTACCTTCTTTAGGAGTGGAAAGAGGATGGCGAGTGGTAAGGCCCAGGCACTAGCCCAAACTTTGTGACATGATCATCTGACTCAGTTTCCCTAACTACAATACAAAGCCTCAGAGAGGACAACCTCTAAGGCTCTGTTTTCTTTTAAAGAGCAGAGTTTTAGCAACCGATGATTTGTGTTTCAGGAAGTCTGTGGCTCCTTGGGCTCATGATTCTGGGGTTTTGATAACTGATAGTTCTGACTTTCTGTAGCTTTCTGTGGTTTTGTGATTCCAGCAATGTGTGCTGCTGTGTCTGTAACCTCCTGTGGCTCAGGTGGCCCAGAAGGTGCGATTCTGTGGCTCTCTTTGGTGAATCCGTGGCCCTGGAGCATCCTCACGTCAGTCCCAGCTGCAGCAGCAGCGGCAAAGCCGGTGTTCCTTCCCATCCAGCTTTCTGTCTGCTCCGAAGAACCCGAACCTGCTCCATGTTCATTGTTCCCAGGGTCATTAATTCGAGTGATTCATTTACAGGAGCCATAGGGAAGTAAAGGGGCAGGGAATGCAGCCCAGCTGTCCTAGTCTTGAAAGGGCTGGATTGTCCGCCGCCTGACAGGGCCTTTGTCTTGGCTGTCTGCTGAAGGCCTGGTGGGCCAGGCAGGGCCGAGCTGGGCAGGAAGCAGGGGCTGGGCGCTGTAGCCCTGCGCCCACTCTATAGGGTTCTGCCCTTCTAGCCCATTGTCCTACACCTGTTCCCAGGTGAAACCGTGCCCTACCAGGAGGGTGAGCAGGAGGGCAGGCCCTTGATGATCCTGCCTCCCACCTCTCCCTGGGCTTGTGCTTCTTTTGACAATCCTAGTGGATGCTCCTGGCCCAGCCCATCCGGGGTATGCCATGCAGCTCCCAGAAGTTCTCCGGGCCAGGAGTGCAGAGATCCTTTGGAATATCTTTTTTTCCTGTTTTAGTTCCTTCTGGAGAAAGACTAGGAATCTGCTTCCTGACCTGTTAGCCCAAGGATTTGGGACAAATCCCCAACAATCCCATCCAGCAACTGTGGCTGCATAAAGATTGGGACTGTTGGGAGGAGGAGTGAGACGAACAGGTGAGACCTCAGCCCTGACACCTGTTTCCTGTGTGGCCTTGAGCAGCTCACTTCCCCTGTCTGTGATGCAGGACTTTGCCCTGTGACATTCGGACTAGTACCTGCCTCACGGGTGCTGTGTAGTGCAGGTGGTGAGCCTTGACCCCAACCACTCGCAGGGGTTCCCCCAGACATTGTGGAGATTTTTAAATTGGCACCCAGATTGGCTCCTCATGCTGGGAATCGCAGACTGATTCTTTTCGGGAGGAAGGAATGTGAAATTCATTAATCCATGTACCCATTCATTCATTTATTCACTCATTCATTCATCCACGCTCAGAGAGTGTACCAGCCACTGTTTTAGGCACTGATTTGTGTCTTTGGAACTCAACCTAAGAGGACTTCATTGCACCTAGGTTCAGGGGTGGTGGTGGGGAGTTTGTGGGGGTGACCATGCCCCAGCCCTCCAGGGAAACCAGTTCCCAGCATGGGGTAGAATCTGTGCCACTGCTTATCTTACCATATGACCTTGGGCACCCTGCTTAGCTTCTCTGAGTCCCTGCTTATCTGTCCAATGGGGAACGCAGCAGTGAGCCCCTTCGTACGGCTGCTGTAGGAACTGAAAGTCATTGGGTGAAGTCCCGTGTGGCCAAGCACAGGCTTTATTTGGAGCAATTCTAGGGTGCAAGTTAAGGTCGCAGGTATCTGGGACCTTGGGCATACCACTTGGTCTTTCCTTCCTCAATTTCCTCCTCTACCAAGACTCATAGGTATTGTGAAGATTAAACTTTGAAAAACATTCCAGGTACAGTGATGCCTATTTACAATTCCAGCTACTCAGAAGGCTGAAGCAAGAGAAGCCCAAGTTTGAGGCAAGCCTGGGCAACTTAGCAAGAGCCTGTCACACACACACACACACACACACACACACACACAAATTAAAATAAAAGGGGCTGGAAACGCAGCTCAGTGGCTGAGGGCCCCTGGGTTCAATCCCTTGTACCTCTACCACTACCACCACCACCAAAAAAAAAAAAGTTCATTTATCATGAGGCCTGGCCCTTGTAGGCTTCAGTTCACAGAAGCCAACAGTATAAAATATTCCTTATGATGTCTGAGTTGGGCTACAGTTGTCTTCTCAGGGAGGCGTGTGCCTAGCGGTGCGGGGTGGGGTGCAAGATATGCTTCTGTTTCACACGTATCTATCTTTTGAAATCTTACTCTTTTGCATTTTCTGTTTTGTATATTACCATGTGTTTTAGAATGTACATACTATTATACTTTATCTACAGCTTATAGATAGGTAAACCTATATACTTTGTGAGCAAAAGGGTCGAGGTGCTGGGTGGAAGACGTCACCTCCACATAGAGGCCCCGCACAGAGGGCTGGGTGGGACCCTGTGGCCTGGGACAAAGGCTCTGTCGTGGCACTAGCAGGGACTCACCGTGGAGCCTGGGATCTCTTTATATGGAATGAGACCTGGTGTCCTGCACCCGTGGCCCAGTCAGCCCCACCGGAATTTCTAGATTCCTAAGCCACTGGTGAAGGAGGCTCCCTCCTCGCCCCTGGGGTTTCCTGGGAGGGTTCTGTCTGTTTTGGTGCCTTGTTGTGGGGTTTCCATGGGGCCACCCCAGCTTGGTGATGGCGCTGATTTCAGCTACAACACCCCTGTTCCACAGGCGAGGCAGGAGAGGGCCGCACCTGCAGCCTCGCTTCCTTCCGGGGTGAGGTGGAGAGAGGACGGCGGGGAGGTGGGCTTGTCCTGCAGTGTCGCTGGGCTGGAATGGACACTGCAGGATCCACAGAGCCGGGTCGAGGATGGCAAGAGGAATCCCACTTAGCCTTCCTGGCTCTGAGGCCAGAGTTCTGTTCCCTGTTTGTTGGCGTTTCTCGTGTCTCCAAAAGCATTCATTCATTCTTCATTCACTCCTTCATGCATTCATTCATTCACAATTTCACCAAGACTCCCCAGAATGCAGTAGCATTCTGGGAAAAGCCATGAACTTGGCCGCCTCCAGCCCTCAAGCCACCCAACCTGGCTAATCTGGTTGATTGCAGCCCTACGAAAAGACTGCAGTGTTATGTAAGTCTTTCGTGTGTTTGTGTCAAAGACCCTTATAATGAAAACTTAAGAACCATTGACCCATGCAAATGTAATACTCACATGCCCATGACATCTGGTCCACAACTTTAGGGTGTGCGTGGATTCCCCCTGACACCCACTGGAGAATCCCAAGTTAAGTGTTCTGAATCATAACAGGTGGCATTGCTGAGTGATCCAAGTTAGGAAGCTGGTGAGTGCAGAGTTAGGGAATGTTTGCTTGGTTTAGGAATTCAGGGAAGACTTCCTGGAGGAAGTCACATCTATTCACGCAACAAACATTTATTGAGTTCCTACTGAATGCCAATCCCTTTGAGATAGAGCACTGAACCAGAAAGGCAAGCTTCCCATTTTCAGAGCTTATGGTCTAGTGGGAGAAGACAAGAAAAACACAAGCCAAGACAGTGTCTGAAGGTGAGGGGGAAGGCTTTGGG